>SEYY01000486.1:5000-12500 GCA_009176605.1 Armadillidium nasatum | reverse complement strand
CCGCTCCATTACTAGCTGGTTTGTAAGGACTACTATAGAGATGTTCAATTCCATACTTCCTCAGCATTTCTTCAAATTTTTTACTCCTAAATTCGATTCCGTTATCAGATAATACCTTCATAGGGACTCTCACAAAACTAGGCAAGATGGATTCCTCAAATGCTTCCGTTACACTTCGAGCACACTTATCCCTCAAAGGTCTCACCGCGACCCATTTACTACAATGATCTACGGCCACCAAACATGCAACACTGCCACTACGAGTCCTGGGCAAAGCCAGCACATCTATAGCTATCAGTTCGAAAGGACGTTTGACCTCTATCTTCCAAATGGGCGGGTACACAACTTTGTGGTCTATCTTTACCAGCTGACATTGGGGACACGTTCTACAGACATCACCAACCACCATGTGTATTTTAGGATGCCAGACATACCGTAAAACTTCATTAACCAACTTGTCACGTCCAATATGTGCTAGATTTCGATGCAAGGCCACGCAGACATGGACAAGCTGCTCAAACCCTACTACAGCAGCTAGACGGCCACCCTCTATTTTCTTAACCAAGATTAGTCTAAAAATCGTTAGTTCTTTATAATACCTTGCGAAGTCCTTTAAAATTTTATCTCCTTTCCGAATTCCTGATTGATTCATGACCACCTTTCTAAGCTTCTTAATACATCTTGACCTATTTTGTAGATTTAGCAATTCATCTTCAGAAAAACAATGGTTCAATGAATTCACATCAAGTGTCATATTCATGCACAATCCCTGTATCGTCGTCAGAAAAGTATCACTAACATCATCAGCAGTATCACCATGAAGTATAATTCCCTCTCCAAAATCTAACACTGCCTCCACTTTTATCAAATAATTCATTCCTAATAATAGGCAGGATGGGATATAATTATCTGGCACAACAACTAACGGTATCCTGCATGTTCCCGTTTCATATCCTATGGTGACAATTACTCCCTTTGTACACACAATACTTCCAATACCAACGCCTTTAAGAGTAACGTCAATTTTAATTTCTCTTTCTACATGTCCAAACTGTTCTATATAGTCTACTACTGACTCCTGTGCGACACTTATTACTGATCCAGTATCCAAAAATGCGCAAAAAGTCAGTTCTCCGATGTAGATCTCCGACCATGCGACTCCCTTGTGTTCGTGGTCACAACGACGTCTTGAACATCTAGGCTTTCCTTTCATGAGCATTTGAACCCCTAATTCATGCTTAGTTCCTACATTTTCAGGTCCGTCACTATCATCCTGTTCGTCATCTACTTCTAGTAAATTTCCATTGTCCCTATCTGTTATATCGGGGCTTTCAATAGTTCTTTTACCTAGAGCTTGCAAATTTTCATTCTGTATTACATAATCACCCTTACTATTGAAATTCCCATCATCCACCAGTGGGTTATAATGAACGCCTTCCAATGATTGCATGTGAATATCTTTTAATGTCCTTTCATTTTCACTCTTGGGACCCACGTAAGAGACAGAGCAGCATTTGCCATGATGCAACCAAATTTTTACTTTGTACAAGTCGCTGGCTACCAACAACACTTCAAGAACCGGAAATTTTCCTGGTGCTTTCAAAGCGGCAAGAGTCTTTAATCTTTTAGAGCGTTTCTCTACACCATACACTTTGCAATCTATTATAAGATGATTGATCAGTTCCTCTCTCAACTTCAAATGGTTGTCCGGTACATTCCTGATGTTAGCCTTGTCCAGAACTATCTTAAGACTCTTGAAAAGGGCGTCACCCCCACCTGGCACCTCTCGCAATAACGATAATCCTTGAGGAATGGTATTTACATCGTCCAAAGGGTCTTCCTCCTCATAGTCTCTGTTCTGGCGGGAACAAGCATCTGCAATTACGTTATCTTTACCAGGGCAATATCTTATCTCAAAGTCATACTCACTCAAGTCGTCCAAAACTCTTGCAAGTTTGCTATCAACCAGCTTCATTGAATTCAAATAAACTAATGGGCGATGATCAGTAAATAAAATAAACTTCTGTCCAAGAAGAAAAGGTCTAAACCCCTTAATACCCCATCTGATTGCCAGGAGTTCCCTTTCAATGGTGGAATATCTTCTTTCTCCAGCGCTAAACCCATGAGAATTATATGCTATAACTCTCTTTTCCCCATTTTGCAATTGGCATAAACCTGCACCCATTCCTGTCCCACTGGCGTCTACATACAACTCCAAATTCGCCGCACCATCGGAGAAATCAGGGAAAGCAAGTTCCGTTGCAACTTTCATCTGTTTTTTTAGTTCCTCAAAAGCCTTAACACGTTCTTCAGTCCAAACTATGGTATCTTTCTTATGCCCACCTGTGATCTGGCTTAGGGGTGCAGCAATCCCAGAGCAGTTAGGGATAAACTTCCTTTGAAAGTTAATGAGCCCCAAATAAGATCTCATCTCTCCAACCGTCTTCGGTCTTTCCAGTTTATCAACATATTCTACGTACTCTGGTGGTTTCCTTACTCCAGTTCTTCCAACTATGTGACCCAGAAACCGAACTTCTTTTTGGGCCCACTTGCACTTACTAACTTTGATCTTCATACCTCTGTCACAAAATCGGTCTAGAACTCGCTCTATTAATTTCACATGCTCCTCAAATCCTCTCGATACTAAAAGAACATCATCTAAATAAACTATTACCTTACTCCAACCAAAATCGCTTAATATCTTTTGCATCTCACGTTGGAAAGCAGCAGGGGCTATTTTGAGTCCAAAACTCGCGCTTTTATACCTATATTGCCCCCTGCTTGTCGAAAAAGCTGTCTTGTCTCTGCTCTCCTCTTCCAAAGGCATTTGGTAGTAGCCTCGTACCAAATCCAGACTTGTAAAATATTTGACTCCGTGTAAGCCGAACACCGTTTCCGTTAGGTTAGGCATTGGAAATTTGTCACCCTTCATTACCTTGTTTAATTTTCTATAGTCCACACATAATCTTAAAGTTCCATCCTTTTTCCACACCGGAACAACCGGAAAATTCCATTCAGAGCTGCAGGGTTCTACAATGTCTTGTAAACACAATTCTTCTACCTGTTCCTCAATTTTCTTGTCGATTACTGGACCAAATCTTCGTGGTCTTAAATATATTGGTGTATCATCCCGCAAGGATATTTTGAGTGGTGTCATACATGCTCTACTTACATCAGAGTCACCCCTGCTCAAGGCATCGCGGTACCTATACAATACGTTCAGAATCACTGTTTTCTGTTCCCATGTCAACTCCTCCATAAATTCGATTTCCTTCCGCAATCTCTTCATGTCCCATTCTCTTTCTGTTTCCTCTTTGCCAGCTTCCTCATGCACCAGAGAATGGACAGGAAGTTTCACCTGACTGGCGTTTTCCAAATTAGCAGCATCCACAGTCAGCTGCGCTTTACACAACAGCTCTCCTTTCCTCAATCCTAATTTTCCTTTCGTCAGATTCTTCACTAGTACTAGCCCTTCTGCTTGTTTCCAACTTAATATGCCAGGCATAACTCTTAGTCTTCTACTCCTCCTTATCCTTTTTCCGTCTTCAAGAAAATTTTCAACTTTTAATTCATTGTCAATGAATAGTTTTTCTTCACCATCATTCTCTTCATCTTGGGTGTTCTTTGGCTTGATACTTCCTGATACCCAACAAGCATTAACGGCAACCCATCCATTTTCCTCTATGACAGTCTCTTTTGCTATATAAACTGGCACACACGTAACTGCTCTTATACATTTTTCTGTTCCCTCTGGAATGTAAACATCTTCTGATACTCCTAATTCGTTACGTCTAGTAAAAGTCCTTTCAGCAACATTTAATTTTATTCCATTTTCCCTTAAAAAGGGCATTCCTAGAATGACTCCAGCGTCCAATTCATCAACAACAATAAAGTCCAATGTACCATAATCTATACCATTTATATTAATTTTGAGAGTAGTTATTCCCTTTCCCTTAGTATATTTTGATGGATCCCCAATTCCTCTCAGATTTATTTCTCCCCTTTTAATTACCACTGTTGGGACCTTCTTTAATACGCTTTCACCCACTATGCAGAACTGAGACCCAGAATCCATTATTGCGGTTGTACTCAATCCATTAAGAGTAATGGTGAAATGCATCAGATTCGCAATTTCCAAATCATCAGTACCATTTTTATTTACATTCGTTATAGCCTTATAAACACCTGTATCCGCTTCCTTTATAGTAACACCTGCATGTCTTCGACCTTCCCGCAATCGTTGTGGCAATGGGAAAAGTTCCGCACCGCCTCCCTGGTCTATTTCAAATTCTTTGGCTTCTGGATTAAGAGTCATGGGACGATCATCAACCGGGATGTTGTTCTGCGGCTGACGTGCTCTTATTAAGCTCCGACACACTCCCGGAAGTATCGGAGCAGCCTCGTTTCCCGACGCAGCCTGCTTTCTTTCTTTAATGAATTTTTCAACCTCACCTCTCATTGGGCACGAATCCTGGAAATGACCGCTTTCGTCACATAAAAAGCACTTGCTCTCATTTTTTTGCGTGTATCCTAGTCTATTTTGATCTCGTTCTGTATTGCCATCTTGTCTATTTTGCCCCCGTCTGTCATTTCTGTAACTCCTTTCAGGACAATTGAACCCCTTTATGATCCTCACTACCACATACCAGGCACCATCCTTTGAACCTCCAACAATTTCGCTTTATATGACCATACTTTTGACAGTGATGACACTTCTGGTCTCTCTCGGCAAACCGTCTTCCATTTCTATCAACCTGCCTCCTGTATTCATAATTTATATTTCTGTTATGATCAAACTGTTTCACTCTGCTAGCATATGAAGATGGTTCAGTATATCCTTCATTACCTAATGCTGCCCAAATAGGAATCGCACTTTCCTTTGGTTCTTTATCTTCCTGTTCTTCCAGTTCATCTTCTTCCTTTGCCCAGCTAACAAAGTCTTTCCATCTTATTCTATTACTTTCTTTTTCACTACCCATTCGTAATTTAAACCTCCTTGCCACTTTCTTCGGAATGCATTTCAAAAATTGTTTCTTTAGTATTTCTACGTCTCTCTGATCTGATGATGTAGCCGCCTCGTATGTGGTCTGGAGTCTCAAGGCAAAGTCGCTCAGTCCTTCATTATCCCTCCTTTCAATCTTCCAAAATTCTCGTTGTAAATCCAATACTTCGGTTTCCTTCTCTTCTTTACACCAACTCCTCAACCTTGTAACTATAGTGGTGTAACTCAACTTGGCTCGGTAAATGCTGTAATATGTTCGTAACGCCGGCCCTTCCAAGAAATTTCTAAGGTCAACTGCCCACCGATTTTTATCCCTTCCCAGCTGCTCTTTGGCATATCGCTCATAATCTTCAATAAATGCATCAAATGTTTGTATCTTTTCAACACCGTACTTTAGTGGCTTAACTGCTTTTATATTAGCCTTGCTAAAGTTTCTCATAACTTCCAACAATTCTCCAGCCAAAACTACCATAATGCGGCTGACTGCAGTTCGAGAATCCATACCAGTTTTTTCCAGTTCTACGAGTCTTTTCAGCCACATTTTTCCACCTTTACCAAAATCATCATCATGCTCAGCCTCTGATACTGAGCTTTCATCAACTGTATATTTCCTAGTCTTTTTCCTATTCTTTGTTTTCCTTTTCCGTTTTATGCTACTTTCGCCACTACTCTCACTTTCAAAAGCACTGCTATCAGTCCCATCGGAGCTACTTTCTCTATCCTTTGATTCATACTTCACTTTACCTTTATGTTTTTTCTTTCCTTCTACCTCTACACTTTGCTTTACCTCAGGATTCTCTTTCCTTATACGTATAGCTTGTGCCAGGCCCTCTACCATAGAAGACATTAAATCCAAGTTTACATTTTCAGCTCCTTTAACTAAAGCATTTTGAAACTCTGTCAAGTAATAAATCATTTTTGAACTTTCATGGGACCCACTGGCACCCTCATCACCACCAAATACATTAGAATTAGAATTGTCACCACCTACAGACCCATTAGTGTTTCGATTATCAGAAGCATTCGCCATATTAAAGTAAATAGTAATTTGCGCAAAAAAAAAAAAAATGTATAAATATGTAATGGAAAAATTACAAAATACCAGCAATATATAGTAAAATAAGTACACCAAATGTACCCCCAATTCAAAATATAGTTCACCAAATGTGTAATCAATTCAAAATATAAAAATTTATAGAAATAAATAATCGATCAAAAATACCGTTTACAAAAAAAATATCCAATTCAAAATTTAGTTTACAAAAAAAAGTAGAAAATAATGTCGAAAATTTGTAGAAAAATCAAAAATTGCTACACGATGGTATGCAATTAATCAGCAATATCGTTTATAAGATATACACAATAAAGATTGTTACAAAATAAACTTCCTCTTTCTTTACTGCTCTTTGCTTAAACAAGAGAAATATTTTACCTTACAGGTTTTCCCTTCTGATACTTTCAATCTTCAACACAAGAAGCAATAAATCAAAATCAATGAAAAAAAAAAAAAAAAAAAATACAAAAACGTCCAACCTGGTACTTCCTGACTGGTATTTGTCTGATTCCAGAATATCAAAAAAAAATCCAAAGAGTTCTCCTCACAATGAAGACGCTACGGGCCACCAAATGTAACCGTCTGACAACTCACAGCCTGGTAATTGAGTGGTTTTCTTCCTTGAGATCTAAACTACAAGTAAAACACACACGGAGGGATGAATTATAATTAAACACAGAAAGGAAATACCAGAGATCAATAATGATAATAATACAACAATATTAAATACTTTGATAGTAAACCTTAAACCTAACTAATCCTAACTTAACCTACTTAATTCTAAAGAGTAAATAAATGAGAATATATAATAGCAGTCAGTCCTCTGACTGCTTAACAGCTGCACCGGTGCGTTATTGATTGCTAGATGAGTGCAGGAAAATCTCCTTAAATTAATGTTTCCGATTCCAAGCCGTTCTCCTTGAACTAACAGCACACTGAATGATGATCTCAGAATCAGGTCGTTTCAAAGCCTGTACCAAATCCTTGAATTCCAGATAAATAATAGGTGCGACTTGATTTCGGTTGTTTTCAACAATAAATGTCCACTCTCTCTGAGTCAAGCCGATGACCAATTTGCAAAGGATAGCTTCCGACTCTGATATCCTGGATCCCGCACCGGTTCCTATATATAACAAGCAGAACAACAGATATGAGCCTTCAGTTTACAGCCACGATGATAATAATAATAATAATAATAATAATAATAATAATAATAATAATAATAATAATAATAATAATCAATAATCATAACGACAATCGACAATAATCATTATAATCGTAATTAATAATCACCATAAAAATAGTAACCAATAATAATCACTAATAATAATAATAATAATAATAATAATAATAATAATCATAATAATAATAATAATAATAATAATAATAATAATAATAATAATAATAATCACAATAATAATCACGAATTAATAATCACTATAAC
>SEYY01000485.1:61318-81763 GCA_009176605.1 Armadillidium nasatum | reverse complement strand
ACTAGGCGGCAACAGCACTGTCCTAGATGCATTCACTAGTAAGTCTACATTGTTTTGAATTTATACCAATATCTGAAGCTTCTTCCTTACTTTTCCGTACCGATTTTAACTTCATTTCGTTTTGCTGTTTCTCTTTTTCTCACTTTTTATTTCTTTCCTTTATTGTAGATGTTCCTTCCAAGTGCAGTCCTCTATAGCATATACCAATCACAACAATTACCACATTATTATATTATTTATTATCATTATTATTCCCATTATTATTTTATTATTGTTAATTACTATTAATTATTATTATTTTCATTGCTATTATTATTATTATTATTTATTATTATTAATACTTATCATTTCATTTTATTATAATTATTTTTTTTTATTATTATTAAAATTTAAAAAAAAAAAAAAAAAAAAATTATTTATTTATTTTATTTATTTTATTTTTTTTTCTCCTTTTTCTTGTTATCCGAAAGTCGACCTCCCGTAGGGTGATTTTGCTAATTTCGGGGGTTTATGAGTGAAAATGCCTACCCCAAAATTTTCCTCCGAATTTTAAAACCTCCAGGCCTCTCTTTGTTCCTTGGGAAGCAAGCGTGTTCTTTAATGTTTTTTTGTTTTCCGTTTTTTGGTGAAAAAGATGCGGTTGCCTGCTTTTAAGGTTCATTTTGATTTGTTTTCCTTTTCTTCGCCTCCTTTGTCCCAAAACCCCTGATTCCTATCCTTGGGCGGGAAGGGCGAGGGGAGGTGTCTCGTTTTACAGCCCTTGTATGGCAAAATTGCCTCCTATAGAAGAAAATTTCTGTCTCGGTTTGTCGTCGAATTGAATTTGTCTTTTTTTCCCCGATTTTTTTTTTTCAATTATTATTAATGTTTATTAATCAGAAGGAGGGATAATAGCAGTCACGAATGGGCGTTCACCATTTGATTAAATTAGGTAATCAAACTCAAACAATTAATATCCTTAGTATTCTTTATTAAGATGGACAGATTTAAAATGAAATGATAAATGGGAAGCAACAATGCTTCAAGCAAAATAATGGTTATAATCCAATAAAGCACAATATATTTTATAACACAGGATTGCGCACTTTTAAGATCTTCAATGTTAATTAGTTGTGATTAATAAATCGGTTATTAATTTATATATATTCGTTCAGCTCGCCTTGGAATTACAGAACGTGAGTTCCTACCAACACTCTCTCTGGTACTAAACTAAATTCTTCTTCCCCCCCGCGCTTTGAAGGCATCTTATTTCATGAGAGCACCTTGCCTCCCATTGGTTTGTTTAACTGTATGCGTTTATAAAAGCATCATTATTTCAATTTTATTAATTGTTATTTGACAAAAACCTTAATCAAATTGTCTAGTGGCCTAGCAACATCAAGGGTTATAACAAAGAGTCAGTTTCTACAATGAGCCATTATAAAATAAACATTACGAATTATGACATTGAAGAGAATACCGACGTACAATACAGATTCTTCATTTCGCACAAGGAGGGGGAGGTGAAGAGTTGTATCAACTCCGTATATATATATATATATATATATATATATATATATATATATATATATATATATATATATATATATATATATATATATATATATATATATATATATTAATGACTTTTGGTATATTTATTATTTTTAAATTCAATACTTTACATGAAAATCAATCCTCTTACCTTCAAATAATCCCCCCTCCAGCCCCCATAAGCATTAACCCAAAGTAAATGGCCAAATACCCTGAACAATACCCAAGAGAACCAGAAGGTTATGAATAGATTATTTTTCAGATGACTCTCTTGAAGATTAACTTTCAATAATTAAAATATTGATCACCCTTAAGCTATAAACTAGTCTTAAGGTATACTTATCTTTAGATTCGTAGTTTAGTTTTACAATCAACAATATTATAAACTTCACTTGCCAGAATTTATTAAAACCGACAAATTTGTTTGTGAAATAGTTTATCACTTTATATAATTATGACAACAGTAATTTAACATATAAACTTCATGAATACCGCACATAACAGTTTTAATGACTTCATAAATTTAACATAAGTACATAAGCACTTTAACATAATAACTGTATTTTTCTTATACTTATACTGTACTGTCTTATACTGATTCGTCATTCTAATTCTTTTTATTATTTTTAATTCTGCGCATCGCTTGACACGCACGCCACGTGGGCTAATATTTAAGCTCCGTTTTAAAACGATATAATTTTATAACGGTATGCTTTTTAACAATAAAAATTTTATATTTTAACACACACAAAAACATGTAATTTAATATGTAAATTAACATGTAATAATTTTATTAAATTTAACTTTTAATTATTTAACAATTTTAATAATATATATATATATATATATTTATTTCTCCTCTGGTGGGCAAAGACCAGAGGCCTACCAATGTTCCACCAGAGTTGGAAGGAAAGTCGGAAACATGGTCAAATTAAAGGCCGACATGACCTGATACAAGGCGTTTAAAGGTGCCTAAGTCATAGGAAGTTGGGAAAATAGATAAAGGAAGTGTGTTACAGACTTTACCAGTAGAGTACATGTAAGATTGAGCATAGCGGTTAAGTCTGGGGTCAGAGAGTTGGACAGAGAAAGGATGAGACTGTGAAGAAAGACGAGTCGCACGAACCCTTCTTAATGGAGGAGGTATGCGACGAGAGAGTTCAGAAGAGCAGTGTCCATTGTAATAGCGATAGTATAGAGAGAGTGACGCAACATTTCGACGGGCAGAAAGAGATTGGAGTGAATTAGTGAGAGCAGGAGAATTGATAAGGCGAAAAAGCTCTAGACTCCACCTTTTCCAGGAGAGCTGTGTGTGTGGAACCACCCCAGATGTGTGACGCATACTCCATACAGGGGCGAACAACACCCCTATACAGAGCAAGCAACTGGGGTGGTGTGAAGAAATATTGAAGGCGCCTCAGAACACCCAACCTCTTAGAAGCTTGTTTAGAAAGAGTGGTAATGTGATCTTTCCAAGAAAGAACGAGAAAGGAAACACCGAGAATATTAAGGAGAGATGAAGGTTTGAGTAGCGTGTTTTCGAAGAAGATATCGTAGTTGTGTGGAAGATTGTGTCGAGTAGAGAGATGAAGGAATTGAGTTTTTGAGGCATTGAAAACGACCATGTTTTCTTTGCCCCAATTTGAAATGAGAGAGATAGATCAGAGGTTAGTTGCTCCAAGGCCACCCTCCTTGCCTCTATTAACTGTTGCTGGGAGGGGCGTCTTTCAAATGAAAAGAGTAATGAAGGGTGGAGTCATCGGCATAAGAGTGGATAGGAGATGAAGTAATAGAGAGAAGGTCATTAATGAAAAGCAGAAAAAGTGTTGGGGATAGGACAGATACTTGAGGAACACCACTATTAATATATTTATAGGATGAACGGTGGCCGTCTACAACAGCTGCTATAGAACGACCGGAAAGGAAATCAGAGAGAAGGATAGATTCCGAAAGAGGGAAGTTTGGAAATCAAAGCTTTGTGCCAGACTCTATCGAAAGCTTTCGATATGTCCAGCGCCACAGCAAAAGATTCACCGAAATGCCGAAGAGCGGAGGACCAAGAGTCAGAGAGAAGGGAAAGAAGATCACCAGTAGAGCGTTTCTTTCGAAAGCCATACTGGCGATCTGAGAGATAAGATTAGAAGAATTAAGATGTTTCCAAATCTTCCTGTTAAGGATAGATTCGAAAACTTTAGAAAGAACGGAGGTTAAAGAAATAGGACGATAGTTAGAGGGCTGAGAGGGGTTCCCCTTCTTCGGCTCAGGCTGAATGAGCGCACGTTTCCAGCAAGAAGGGAAGATTGAAGTAGAAACACATAGACGAAATAGCTTACCAAGGCAGGGTGCAAGCTCGGAAGCACACGTTTTGAGAACCACAGGAGGAATACCATCAGGACCGTACGCCTTCTTAGTGTTAAGCTCAGAGAGAGCAGAAGTGACGTCTTTGGAAGAAATTACAATTTTAGGCATAAATGAGTTAGAGGGGGTTGAAGGAGTAGGAACAGCTCCGGAATCGTCTAAGGTTGAATTTAAGGCAAAAGTTTGAGCAAAGAGTTCAGCTTTAGAGGAAGGCAAAACGGCAGTTGAACCGTCAGAAGATACTAGAGGAGGGAAAGAGGAAGAAGCAAAGTTAGAGTTGACATTTTTTGCAAAATGCCAGAAAGGGCGAGAGGAAGAGGAGCCAGAAAGATTATTGCATTTGCGACGGAGAAAAGAGTTTTTAGTATCTCGAAGAATAGATTTTGCACGATTCCGGGATGAAATATAAGTTGCATGAGATTCTGGAGTTTGAAGACGACGGTGGTCCCTGAAGGCAGCATCCCTGCGGCGGATAGCACGAGAACAAGCAGAGTTAAACCAAGGTTTATTAGGTTTAGTGGAAGGGAAAGAATATGGAATGTACGCCTCCATGCCAGAGAGAATCACCTCAGTAATGCGCTCTGCACACTCCGAGGGGTCTCCTCCCACGGAAACAGTAATCATTCCATGGAAAATCAGAAAAGTACGACCGCAAGTCAGGCCAGTTAGTGGCACAAAAATGCTAGAAACGTCTCCTCGCCGAGGGCAGGGGCCGTTCTTGCGGAAGACTTGAAGAGACAGGACAAGATACGGAGATAAGAAGATGATCGGATGAACCCAGAGGAGGAAAGAGTTTAACAGTGTAAGGAGAAGGATTAGAAGTTAGAAAAAGGACTAGAATGTTGGGTTCATCACCAAGACGGTCAGGGATACGGGTAGGGAGTTGCACCAACTGCTCAAGGTTTTTCTGGATAGAAAATTGGAAGGCGAGTTCGTCACAGTTCGTTTACACCCCCACATCCACACTATATCTCCCTTCCCCCTCACCACGCCCTCCATCTCACTCTGTCCTCCGTGACTCTCCTACCTTCGTCCCCCACACATAGCCCTCAATCCTTTCATTTCAAAAACTTCTAATCTTTTCCTAATCTGAGCATTCATCACCCATAAATTGCAGATGGCAGACTCATACTCTCAAACATTCTTACCTTTATTTCCTTTGATATTCTCCCCTTCTTCCATACTTCCCTCAGTCCCCCCATCACTCTCATTCCTTCAATCACTCTATTCTTTATTTCCCCTTTTCCCTCCACTAGCATTCCCAGATATTTAAACTCTTCTACCTCCTCAAATTTCTCTCCCCCACCTTGACACCCCCCATTCCTCCCCTCTTATTGCCTCAACCCTGCTCCCAATCCTCATCACTTTACCTTTGATGAGTTTACCCTTAATCCCTTAGACACACATTCCCTCACAAAATCTTTCACCAACATTCTCAGCTTATCCCTAGATTCTGCAACTAAGACCGCATCATCCGCAAACAATAAGACATTTACCTCCCATTTCCCCTCTCTACTTCTCAACCAAATACCCTTCCCTTCCCTCTTCATCCCCCTAACAACACCATGCATTAGCACATTAAACAACCACGGAGACTTAACACACCCCTGCCTCAGTCCAACTCCCACGTTAAACCATTCAGTCAGTTCTCTCCTCACCCTCATCCTCGCTCTACAGTTCTCATAAAATGATTTATTTCCATTCAATAATCTACCTCTCACTCCCCTCTTCCTTATAGAACCTCAAACAATTTCCTCCTACAAACTCTATCATGCGCTTTTCCAAATCCATAAAGCATACATACCCCACTCTATCTTTCTCACTCAAATACTTGCAGAAAGCCTCCTTTTTCGTTTTAACCATATTCTCCAACTCTTCATTCCACCACTCACTCCCCTTTCTTCTACCATTACCTATTTTTTTTTATCCCACACACTCTTCTCGCAACTTCCACCAATGCTCCCTTCAGTTTACTCCACTCTTCCTCCACCCCTTCCACCTCACCTCCCCTAACCTCCTCCCATTTCTCCCTTATCCCTCTTGAGTATTCACCTCTCTTCTCCTCATCTTCTAACCTCTCCACCCGTACTATCTCCACCACCCTCCCACTTTCTCCCAACCTCCTTTAGCTTTTATTTTCGCCACCACCAAATAATGGTCCGAAATACCCATAGCAGTTCCCCTCAGCACGTTGACATCCAACAACCTATTCCTCCATTCCCAGCTCACACACACAAAATCCAACAATCCCCTTTGTCCATTCACACCACTCACCCAGGTATATTTATGATTTTCTTTTTCTTATTATATATATATATATATATATATATATATATATATATATATATATATATATATATATATATATATATATATATATATATATATATATATATATATATATATATATATATATATATATATATATATATATAATTTCATGCCACAAATTTACATTATTTTTTAAAAATTCAAATTTATTTTTTACTTCATTTCAATCATTTTGTTACTGTTCTATATAAAAAAATATATTGCATTTTTCATTATTCATTTCACCTATTGATTCATTATTGTAATAAAAAACCAAAAAAAAAAACAAAACCAAAAAAACCTGGTTTTTATTCGGTTTTTTAAAAAAAACCATTGGTTTTTGTTTTTTTTTTTAAAAAATTTTTTTTTTTTTTTTTTTTTTTTTTTTTTTTTTTTTTTTTTTCACCCTTTTAATTTTGAAATATTTTTTTTAAAGATAATGTTTACGTAACTGTTTAAAAATTTGTGGGAAAAAGTGAAAGGAAAGGAAGGTGTAAGTGTGAGTCACTCCAATGCAAGGAAGAGGATAAACAAAAAAAATACATCTGAAGTTGAAACGTGAAAAGGCAGAACCAGAGGGCAACGGAGTGCAGAGAAAAGCACTAGCTAAATCTAACAATTTAAAAATTAAACCATTAACTCTTGCCGAATGCCATGGATTCCAGATTGTTTTTCACTTAGTGAAAGTCACGCGAAAAGAATCTATTTTCTTTTGAAAATCATGAATTTATTGGTATTGTTTGTAACAATTAAAAAATATGAAAAAGTAAAATTTAACTATTTTTACACATTCGGCTTCATAAGGCTTACATGCAAATTTTACATTGGGAAATATCTACTACTTGTAATATGAAAGGAAAATAATACATATTTAGAGTTAATGTAAAAATTTCATTTCTTGAATCCAGACAAATAGGCAATCTAGTTTACACATAAATCTTCCAAATTGTGTAATTTTTAGAGGATTCAGGTAATATCTTAACTAATAATATTAATTTAACATACAGTAGCAAGAGGTGTGATCAAATATAACTTAATCACATTTAGAAAACTAAGTCAATACACAAAAGTATAAATCATGTATTTAAGAAAGTATTTATTAAATTAGAATTTTTAAAACTTGGAAAAAATTAAAACTTTCTATAATTTCCACGATAGCTTCCATATCCTCTGAATCCACCATGGTCTCGTCCTCTTCCTCTACCTCTTCCTCGAACTGAAATCAAAAATACTAATTAATTATATTATTAAATGAGTAGGCAATCAGAAAAATGGGTTACAAATGTGATTTACAACACTTGTTAAATAAATATTATTTTTAAATAATTAATTCAAGGATACCTCAGCTCACAATGACCATGCCATGACTGCCTGTTACTGACAAGGATATTCACACTATGGTTGTCATCTAATATGAAAGATAAAATTTCCAGAGATTTTTCTCTGTGACTTTCATATGTAGTGGTAGTAGTTTCGTTGAAGATATGTGTGCAAAACTTTACAAATTTGAACTAATGGAAACAAGCAAATTGTGAAAACATTAAACATGAAAAACAAAAAGTTGTCAAGAATAATTTGTATTTTGATATTTAGATAAAGGCTCAAGACGACTACAAATATGGCAGGGTAGGCAGAAGTTTTTCTTATATATTTATATATATTTTAGTTTAGTTTTCATGGTGGAAGGTTGTGTCTGGTGTGTTCTCCATGTTGTGTTTGTTTGTTTTGTTTTTTTAATCTTAATCGTTTTAATTTGTGTCATAGTGCATTTTAGTGTATCCGTGTTTTTAAACGTTTATAATTAATTGATTATCTACTGTGTAAATTTGTTTTATCAATTTTTCTGTGTTCTAAAATTTAGTATCAATAGTGGTTTAATTTACAAGGGATCAACTAGTGATTGTTAAAATTTAAGATATGTTTTTAGTGAATATTTTGTTTCAAATAGAAATAGTTTTATAGTTATATAGTTCCATAATTAATTTTAACGTTTTAATATTTGTTTTTAACATAAGCATTATTTCGGTTTTTATTTTATTTTGTTTGTCTGTTTGCTCGTGTGATTGTTGTATGTTTGTCAGTTTGCTAGATTGGCTGTTTGTTTGTCTATTCTGATCGTAAGTTTTTGTGCAGAATGGCGAGTGCGCGCAGACGTGGGTTCTCTATACACTTCATCAACGTCAGTGACTTACGCTCTAACTTAGCTTCTGTGGAATGCCATCTCTCTAATTCTCATCCTAACCTTTTACTCTTGCCTGAGATCCAGATTTCAAAGAGTTCCTCTTCTAATTTTTTTAATATATCTAAATATATGAAAAGATTTTTTACTTGAGAGAGAGAGAGAGAGAGAGAGAGAGAGAGAGAGAGAGAGAGAGAGAGAGAGAGAGAGAGAGAGAGAGAGAGAGAGAGAGAGAGAGAGAGAGAGAGAGAGAGAGAGAGAGAGAGAGAGAGAGAGAGAGAGAGAGAGAGAGAGAGAGAGAGAGAGAGAGAGAGAGAGAGAGAGAGAGAGAGAGAGAGAGAGAGAGAGAGAGAGAATATATGAAACCCCCTTTTTTCGCTTTAATTTCTTAATTCGGAGGTATGAAAACCCTTCTCACTTCCGTTTTTATACTCTGTTTCTTACCAGCAAATGCGACCTGTTTGCAATGAATCAGAGTCAAAAACGCCAAATAAATGTCGCTTTATCAAATATACAATAGACATATTTACAAGACAATGGCTTATTTACAATATATTATATTTATGTAATGTTAAATCCTCCCTGCCTCCTCCGTCTTTGACAAAGGAACTATTACAAAATCTACGTCAATGAATAGATCTTTGTAAATACCTTTTAGATAGAAGGAAGTATGAGAGATTTAGAAGGAAACAAAGGAAAGAGGTTTCAATGTTTCACAATTGCCTAATAAACAGAGATATATTTATTCGGCCTTTTTACTCGAAAGTAGATAGATAGGAACAATGCTTGTTATTATCAAACTAGATTAATTGTGTGTGTGATACAACAAAAAGTTATACTTACATAAAATGTCTGCTACCCCAATATAAACATATATACTTACGAATATACGAAGAGGCAGAAAGCATGCACAATACACTTAAAAGGAAAAAAAAGGGTACACTTTATCAAAAAAAACAGATCAAGGAGCTATGGCCTCTAAACCTTGTTAAAAGAGCACAGAAATGTAACTCCGTTTTAAAGAGTCCTGAATTGTGACTGCCCCACCCAAGCTTTCTGGGGAGCTCAAAGCTTTGGGTATGGCACGTAGTTACAGAAGGAGAAATAAAAAATTCCTCTACAATAAGGTCATCTAATAGTTGCGCAAGGAAAGGTGAGCTTTACATAAACAATTTAAATTGCTGATAAAACGCTACCTCCCCCCCCATGAAATAAAATGAAGGAGTCATGAGAGCTATACTATATCTGCAATAATAATAATAATCTGGTCACGATTGAAAAAATCGGCGACAGTAAACTCCCCGCCAAGGGAACGAAAAAAAATGATATTTGAAGACTATGTTCATAGTATTGCAATAAAAGGAAAAAAATGAAGGTCTTCCCTTTTCTATGATATATGAATGAGAAAAAAAATTATTTTACACAATGTTAAACCCCTGTACCCTCAACCCCAACGAAATTCCAATTGCTCTTGAAGGACGTTCTACAATGGTAAATACTGAAAAACAAATAAGGTACTGGATGCTCCTTTATTCCCTCGTTAATCTAACTCTTACAACTGTACGGATAATAAACAACCAAAAGCGTCAGTACTCGGACGAAGTTCAATTACAGATGAGCAAAAACAATACACTGCCTGCACAATCACCATAGTAATATATAAGAGAAAAAAATCTATCTGTCGACCACCATCCCAACAACTAAGGCTTGTATTCACCTCGGTGAGGGGCAGTCGAGTCACCCGTCCCACTTCATCATACAGTAAATTGATGCAATGGAACGGAAGAAAATAAATACCCTTCTGAGAGACCGTGGATCCTGGGATCGCCATAGACACACGGACTCTACGAATCCCCATGACTGAGGGATGACTGAGCAAAGCAAAAGAGGATTTCGCCTCTTTAGTGTTCCAGGAAAGGACCTCATCCGATGTAATCTGTCGCAACTGTTCACCGACAGGGAAGGTGAGTAACAAGAAAGATTGCAGGATAATTCAGTTCCTAAAAAGGAAAATATTGAAGAAAAAAAAGGTGAACGTCCCTCAATCGCCCTGAACCCCGAATAAGGTTGTAATTCACAGTAGGCTTAAGAAACAATTAGGTTAGTACCTAAATAGAAAAAATGTCATCCAATTCTCTCAAAGTAAAAGAAAACCAAGATAAAAGTTCTACAGATGTGTCTATGGAGCACAAGATAAAATACATTATTGCGCAATGTATGTAATGTCTAATTGTAGAACAATTTAAATGTTGTTAAAAGAAAGGAAAATGTTTAGACTATTCTTCGTCTGATAATAGCCTTTTTTTATTAGCTTGACGTGTAGTTCTCCCCGGTTGGGAGTCCAATGTCGAGGTAGGTTCTTCAGAAGAGGACTGGTCATTTAAATAAAAATATATAAGAATGTATTTCTAAAGAATGCTGATGTACTACAGCCCGACTGATCTCCCTATTTATTATAGTTGGTGATGTCAGTATTTCCTGAGAAACCATAAATTTCTCTTCCACCTAGAGGGAAGAGGGGAAGTGTGTCTCATCAAAGGATGAGAAAGTTGACTGAGACTTTGAGGGGTCCAGAGTTTTTGGCGAAACAACAAATTCTTCTTCCAACTGAAGGGAAGAGGGGTGGTGTATCTCATCAAAGGATGAGAGAGTTGACTGAAACCTATGGCTGCCCAGTCTTTTTGGAGAAACCACTAACTCTTCTTCCAACTGAAGGGAAGAGGGGTGGTGTATCTCATTAAAATATGAGAGAGTTGACTGAGACCTAGGACGACCCAGTCTTTTAGGAGAAATCACAAAGTCCTCTGCCAACTGAATGGAAGAGGGGTGGTGTTTCTCACCAAGAAGTTGTACTTCAGCCTGAAACATTGAAGCAACTGCAACCTGTGATTTGGATTCACTGGAGGTAAAGGGGAGTTCTCCCCAGATAAGCTTTCCTACGTTGGTATCTATAAGGCTGATACCTCGGAAAGTCTCATTTGATTTAAAAAATTTGTTCAAATAATCAGACCCGATTAATAAACCTAAGTCTTATACCTTATCCCCAATGGGATAAGGGTTAGCTAGAGGAACGCAATGTTTTCTTAGTATTTTTGTTATCTTGGCCAATCCTGGAATACAAATGTCCATAAGAAGGTGATCGACAACGATAGCAGAGACGGAAATGGGTCCATCATTTATTTTAATTTTTAAAGTTACGACATCATGTGACATAGCTATGCCCTTTTGATTGATGCCATTAATAGCCAAATCGATTTTGGAGTGCGGAACACACTGCAAGGCTTTCACTACCGAACGAGACACAAGACTTCTCTGAGATCCTTGGTCGCAAAGTGTCCTTACAGGTATAGTCTTTCCTCCTTTGTGTACCGATAGATCTGCTAATGGTAAAGCAACTCCCTTATTTGTTGAAAGGTGAGCGGTTAAATTATTTGCAGTCTCCTGAAGAGGAGATGCAGGTCGTGTCTGTTGGGAAACGTTTGCCTTTTGATTCCCCTTTTGACTACAAAACACAACATGGTGGTCAGTTGCCTGACACTTAAAACAAGGCCTCATATTTTTACAATTGGCGGTTGTGTGGGTTTGAGCCAGACACCTTTCACACCAACCTTGGGCCATGACAACCTGTTGCCTTAATTCTGGCGTAGGAAGCAATGCACAGTCGTCAACAGAAGTTCGTTCCTATTAAGCTGGAAATAAATATTTATATAAAATGGGGATCATTTCAGGTTCAGCCAATCACAGTTCAATTAAGCCCCGCTCAATGTTTTTATTTTCTTTTTATTCAAAATAGAGTTTTAATGAAATGATTTCCATTTTATATAAATATTTATTTCCAGCCTAATAGGAACGAACTTCTGTTGACGACTGTACATTCTGAAGGGTAATGCGGTCCCTTACAAAATCTGCAAGTTATAACTTTACTTCCAGTATTCTGACTAGATGGGTCAGAACTTTGAACAGATTGTTGTGGAGATTGGGATTTTGTTCCCGTAGTAGTTAAAATAGTTGAAGTTATGGGTTCCGTTCCGATTGACCTCTGTTTATTGAATGAGGATTGTTGTACGATGTTGCTCCTTTTTCTTGGATTCCTTAGATTCTAAATGGGGCTGCTTAGAAGCTTCCAAGAGAGGGCTTGGTCCACCATCTCAAGGAGAAACTCCAGAGTCCAATTTTCCTTGTTCTTGCTCCATGGTATTTTCATCTTTATTTCCTGAGGAATTTTCTGGGCCAGGAGAGAACCGAAAATAATAGAGCAACTATTGCAATCACCAATTATCCCTTTTTTCTCAAGGGATTCTACACAGCAGTAAACATCTGCTTTGAATTTGTACAACTCGTCATAGTTGTACTTTGGAGGGTGATGTCCATTTAATTTCAAAATGAGCTTTTCGATCACTTTGGCTTTATTACCAAAGTCCTTTTTGAGGAGATTCAAAACAATCTCATAGTAATCCCCGACCAGTGAGTAGCCAGAAAAGAGGTTAAGAGCATTACCTTTTAAGCAATCAAAAAGGACCTCTATAGTTTAGTAACGTTTTCATAGCCACGATCTTCAACATTAGATTCGAACACCGAGAAAATTATCAAATTGGAGGATCTCACCTGAGAATATTGGCAGTTTCTTCTGAGGTGGCCTGTATAACTCGGGCTTCCTATGGTTCCCGGAAAAACAAGAATTCCTCTTCGGCAAACAAGGGATAGAAGAATCCCTGCTCGATTTTTAATTAAAGTTAGGATATTCTGTTGCCATGTTTATTTGATTTCGAACAGTCCTTTGAATTTTATAACATTCGACATCGTCTGCAATATATAAAGTAACATCTAGACTGTCGTGAATAATCTTATCACTCTCGTCAAGTTTTAAACTAATCCCTTCATGCATTTGAGAGATTGTAAGAATCAGTGTACTTGAAGGGTTAGGGCTTGATAGTAATTCTTCAAGTTCGGTAGAAGCATGACTAAGATGGTTCCTTTGTGCCTCTCGTACCTTCCTTGCTGTTTTTAACTCCTTTTGGCCAGTAAATTGCATGTTAGCCAGATTGTTCTGAACTATAGTGGCATCTGACTCTTGATTGGGTTAAGGGTGGAGAATAGGTTTCTTGGCTCAAGGCTTCTTTGCCTTTGTGTCAGATAATCCTGTTGCAGACATATTCGAACCTTTATAAAAAAAAACAGTATATAAACTGGTAACAAAACAATTAAAAATTAAAATTTGTAGTGCTAAAGTGAGCACAAAAATATATAAACTAGTTTAAAAACAAAACAAAAAAAAAATATCTAAGGAATAAAAAGTCCAAAGACAAAAAAAAAAATTTTTAAATCACTATATATATATATATATATATATATATTATATATATATATATATATATATATTATATATATATATATATATATATATATATATATATATATATATATATATATATATATATATATATAAAATAAAAAATAGCGCAAAATTCTAAGGATTAAAATTCCAAAGAAAATACTAAGAAACAAAAGGTGAAGTATAAAAAAAATAAACAAAATATCAACAAGAAAAATCTAAGGAATTTAATTCCTAAAAGTGTGTGAACTTGAAAGCAAGAACCCACCAAAAACAGGAATAAAAATTAATGTCTAAGTCCGCAGAAGAAAAAGCAATAAATAAATAAAAAAAATATTTCAATTCTGAAACTTTATATTAAAAATATAAATTGAAAAAGCAGACAAATATAACTCACGCTATAAAAAAATTAAAAATTATCCAATAAAAAGGAAAGAAAGAAAAAGGAATAATAATAAAATAATAATAATAATAATAAATAAGAAAGATTGAGAAAAAAATATCCCTTTTCGAACATGTGTGTGTGTTTGAACGGTGATAAAAAAATTATTTGCACCTATTTTTAATCCTGAAAATTGTAAAATCATTACCGCAGATTTTTTCTAGGTGGTCGTTCATCTTTGATCTCCTGTGGTTCGGTTCGGATTGCTTGGAAGGCTCCAGTATCTTTTATTCCGCGAAGGGCTTCTCTTGAACGCCTGGTATCAAAATTGCTTATTTAGCAATATTTTTCTGCGGGGGGGGGGGGGGGGCTTTTTTCGGCGCTTCACTCCGTCAGAAGAATGAATTATTGCTATCCCTTCAACTAGGCGGCAACAGCACTGTCCTAGATGCATTCACTAGTAAGTCTACATTGTTTTGAATTTATACCAATATCTGAAGCTTCTTCCTTACTTTTCCGTACCGATTTTAACTTCATTTCGTTTTTGCTGTTTCTCTTTTTCTCACTTTTTATTTCTTTCCTTTATTGTAGATGTTCCTTCCAAGTGCAGTCCTCTATAGCATATACCAATCACAACAATTACCACATTCAATTACTATTATTATTATCATTATTATTCCCATTATTAATTTTATTATTGTTAATTACTATTAATTATTATTATTTTCATTGCTATTATTATTACTTTTTTATTATTATTATTATTAATACTATCATCACTTTCATTTTATTATCATAATTATTATTGTTTTTATTATTATTATACATTTCAACATAGAACACCAGGAATTATTTATTTATTTATTTTATTTTATTTTTATTTCTCCTTTTTCTTGTTATCCGAAAGTCGACCTCCCGTAGGGTGATTTTGCTAATTTCGGGGGTTTATGAGTGAAAATGCCTACCCCAAAATTTTCCTCCGAATTTTAAAACCTCCAGGCCTCTCTTTGTTCCTTGGGAAGCAAGCGTGTTCTTTAATGTTTTTTTGTTTTCCGTTTTTTGGTGAAAAAGATGCGGTTGCCTGCTTTTAAGGTTCATTTTGATTTGTTTTCCTTTTCTTCGCCTCCTTTGTCCCAAAACCCCTGATTCCTATCCTTGGGCGGGAAGGGCGAGGGGAGGTGTCTCGTTTTACAGCCCTTGTATGGCAAAATTGCCTCCTATAGAAGAAAATTTCTGTCTCGGTTTGTCGTCGAATTGAATTTGTCTTTTTTTCCCCGATTTTTTTTTTTCAATTATTATTAATGTTTATTAATCAGAAGGAGGGATAATAGCAGTCACGAATGGGCGTTCACCATTTGATTAAATTAGGTAATCAAACTCAAACAATTAATATCCTTAGTATTCTTTATTAAGATGGACAGATTTAAAATGAAATGATAAATGGGAAGCAACAATGCTTCAAGCAAAATAATGGTTATAATCCAATAAAGCGCAATATATTTTATAACACAGGATTGCGCACTTTTAAAATCTTCAATGTTAATAGTTGTGATTAATAAATCGGTTATTAATTTATAAATATTCGTTCAGCTTGCCTTGGAATTACAGAACGTGAGTTCCTACCAACACTCTCTCTGGTACTAAACTAAATTCTTCTTCCCCCCCGCGCTTTGAAGGCATCTTATTTCATGAGAGCACCTTGCCTCCCATTGGTTTGTTTAACTGTATGCGTTTATAAAAGCATCATTATTTCAATTTTATTAATTGTTATTTTGACAAAACCTTAATCAAATTGTCTAGTGGCCTAGCTACATCAAGGGTTATAACAAAGAGTCAGTTTCTACAATGAGCCATTATTAAACATTACGAATTATGACATTGAAGGAGAATACCGACGTACAATACAGATTCTTCATTTCGCACAAGGAGGGGGAGGTGAAGAGTTGTATCAACTCCGTTATATATATATATATATATATATATATATATATATATATATATATATATATATATATATATATATATATATATATATATATATATATTAATGACTTTTGGTATATTTATTATTTTTAAATTCAATACTTTACATAAAAATCAATCCTCTTACCTTCAAATAATCCCCCCTCCAGCCCCCATAAGCATTAACCCAAAGTAAATGGCCAAATACCCTGAACAATACCCAAGAGAACCAGAAGGTTATGAATAGATTATTTTTCAGATGACTCTCTTGAAGATTAACTTTCAATAATTAAAATATTGATCACCCTTAAGCTATAAACTAGTCTTAAGGTATACTTATCTTTAGATTCGTAGTTTAGTTTTACAATCAATAATATTATAAACTTCACTTGCCAGAATTTATTAAAACCGACAATTTGTTTGTGAAAAAGTTTATCACTTATATAATTATGACAACAGTAATTTAACATATAAACTTCATGAATACCGCACATAACAGTTTTAATGACTTCATAAATTTAACATAAGTACATAAGCACTTTAACATAATAACTGTATTTTTCTTATACTTATACTGTACTGTCTTATACTGATTCGTCATTCTAATTCTTTTTATTATTTTTAATTCTGCGCATCGCTTGACACGCACGCCACGTGGGCTAATATTTAAGCTCCGTTTTAAAACGATATAATTTTATAACGGTATGCTTTTTAACAATAAAAATTTTATATTTTAACACACACAAAAACATGTAATTTAATATGTAAATTAACATGTAATAATTTTATTAAATTTAACTTTTAATTATTTAACAATTTTAATAATATATATATATATATATATTTATTTCTCCTCTGGTGGGCAAAGACCAGAGGCCTACCAATGTTCCACCAGAGTTGGAAGGAAAGTCGGAAACATGGTCAAATTAAAGGCCGACATGACCTGATACAAGGCGTTTAAAGGTGCCTAAGTCATAGGAAGTTGGGAAAATAGATAAAGGAAGTGTGTTACAGACTTTACCAGTAGAGTACATGTAAGATTGAGCATAGCGGTTAAGTCTGGGGTCAGAGAGTTGGACAGAGAAAGGATGAGACTGTGAAGAAAGACGAGTCGCACGAACCCTTCTTAATGGAGGAGGTATGCGACGAGAGAGTTCAGAAGAGCAGTGTCCATTGTAATAGCGATAGTATAGAGAGAGTGACGCAACATTTCGACGGGCAGAAAGAGATTGGAGAGTGAATTAGTGAGAGCAGGAGAATTGATAAGGCGAAAAGCTCTAGACTCCACCTTTTCCAGGAGAGCTGTGTGTGTGGAACCACCCCAGATGTGTGACGCATACTCCATACAGGGGCGAACAACACCCCTATACAGAGCAAGCAACTGGGGTGGTGTGAAGAAATATTGAAGGCGCCTCAGAACACCCAACCTCTTAGAAGCTTGTTTAGAAAGAGTGGTAATGTGATCTTTCCAAGAAAGATCACGAGAAAAGGAAACACCGAGAATATTAAGGAGAGATGAAGGTTTGAGTAGCGTGTTTTCGAAGAAGATATCGTAGTTGTGTGGAAGATTGTGTCGAGTAGAGAGATGAAGGAATTGAGTTTTTGAGGCATTGAAAACGACCATGTTTTCTTTGCCCCAATTTGAAATGAGAGATAGATCAGAGGTTAGTTGCTCCAAGGCCACCCTCCTTGCCTCTATTAACTGTTGCTGGGAGGGGCGTCTTTCAAAATGAAAAGAGTAATGAAGGGTGGAGTCATCGGCATAAGAGTGGATAGGAGATGAAGTAATAGAGAGAAGGTCATTAATGAAAAGCAGAAAAAGTGTTGGGGATAGGACAGATACTTGAGGAACACCACTATTAATATATTTATAGGATGAACGGTGGCCGTCTACAACAGCTGCTATAGAACGACCGGAAAGGAAATCAGAGAGAAGGATAGATTCCGAAAGAGGGAAGTTTGGAAATCAAAGCTTTGTGCCAGACTCTATCGAAAGCTTTCGATATGTCCAGCGCCACAGCAAAAGATTCACCGAAATGCCGAAGAGCGGAGGACCAAGAGTCAGAGAGAAGGGAAAGAAGATCACCAGTAGAGCGTTTCTTTCGAAAGCCATACTGGCGATCTGAGATAAGATTAGAAGAATTAAGATGTTTCCAAATCTTCCTGTTAAGGATAGATTCGAAAACTTTAGAAAGAACGGAGGTTAAAGAAATAGGACGATAGTTAGAGGGCTGAGAGGGGTTCCCCTTCTTCGGCACAGGCTGAATGAGCGCACGTTTCCAGCAAGAAGGGAAGATTGAAGTAGAAACACATAGACGAAATAGCTTACCAAGGCAGGGTGCAAGCTCGGAAGCACACGTTTTGAGAACCACAGGAGGAATACCATCAGGACCGTACGCCTTCTTAGTGTTAAGCTCAGAGAGAGCAGAAGTGACGTCTTTTGAAGAAATTACAATTTTAGGCATAAATGAGTTAGAGGGGGTTGAAGGAGTAGGAACAGCTCCGGAATCGTCTAAGGTTGAATTTAAGGCAAAAGTTTGAGCAAAGAGTTCAGCTTTAGAGGAAGGCAAAACGGCAGTTGAACCGTCAGAAGATACTAGAGGAGGAAAAGAGGAAGAAGCAAAGTTAGAGTTGACATTTTTTGCAAAATGCCAGAAAGGGCGAGAGGAAGAGGAGCCAGAAAGATTATTGCATTTGCGACGGAGAAAAGAGTTTTTAGTATCTCGAAGAATAGATTTTGCACGATTCCGGGATGAAATATAAGTTGCATGAGATTCTGGAGTTTGAAGACGACGGTGGTCCCTGAAGGCAGCATCCCTGCGGCGGATAGCACGAGAACAAGCAGAGTTAAACCAAGGTTTATTAGGTTTAGTGGAAGGGAAAGAATATGGAATGTACGCCTCCATGCCAGAGAGAATCACCTCAGTAATGCGCTCTGCACACTCCGAGGGGTCCCCTCCCACGGAAACAGTAATCATTCCATGGAAAATCAGAAAAGTACGACCGCAAGTCAGGCCAGTTAGTGGCACAAAAATGCTAGAAACGTCTCCTCGCCGAGGGCAGGGGCCGTTCTTGCGGAAGACTTGAAGAGACAGGACAAGATACGGAGATAAGAAGATGATCGGATGAACCCAGAGGAGGAAAGAGTTTAACAGTGTAAGGAGAAGGATTAGAAGTTAGAAAAAGGACTAGAATGTTGGGTTCATCACCAAGACGGTCAGGGATACGGGTAGGGAGTTGCACCAACTGCTCAAGGTTTTTCTGGATAGAAAATTGGAAGGCGAGTTCGTCACAGTTCGTTTACACCCCCACATCCACACTATATCTCCCTTCCCCCTCACCACGCCCTCCATCTCACTCTGTCCTCCGTGACTCTCCTACCTTCGCCCCACAATAGCCCTCAATCCTTTCATTTCAAAACTTCTAATCTTTTCCTAATCTGAGCATTCATACCATAAATTCAGATGGCAGACTCATACTCTCAAACATTCTTACCTTTATTTCCTTTGATATTCTCCCCTTCTTCCATACTTCCCTCAGTCCCCCCATCACTCTCATTCCTTCAATCACTCTATTCTTTATTTCCCCTTTTCCCTCCACTAGCATTCCCAGATATTTAAACTCTTCTACCTCCTCAAATTTCTCTCCCCCCACCTTGACACCCCCCATTCCTCCCCTTATTGCCTCAACCTGCTCCCAATCCTCATCACTTTACCTTTGATGAGTTTACCCTTAATCCCTTAGACACACATTCCCTCACAAAATCTTTCACCAACATTCTCAGCTTATCCCTAGATTCTGCAACTAAGACCGCATCATCCGCAAACAATAAGACATTTACCTCCCCATTTCCCCTCTCTACTTCTCAACCAAATACCCTTCCCTTCCCTCTTCATCCCCCTAACAACACCATGCATTAGCACATTAAACAACCACGGAGACTTAACACACCCTGCCTCAGTCCAACTCCCACGTTAAACCATTCAGTCAGTTCTCTCCTCACCCTCACCCTCGCTCTACAGTTCTCATAAAATGATTTATTTCCATTCAATAATCTACCTCTCACTCCCCCTTCCTTATAGAACCTCAAACAATTTCCTCCTACAAACTCTATCATGCGCTTTTCCAAATCCATAAAGCATACATACCCCACTCTATCTTTCTCACTCAAATACTTGCAGAAAGCCTCCTTTTTTTTTTAACCATATTCTCCAACTCTTCATTCCACCACTCACTCCCCTTTCTTCTACATTACCTATTTTTTTTATCCCAAACACTCTTCTCGCAACTTCCACCAATGCTCCCTTCAGTTTACTCCACTTTCCTCCACCCCTTCCACCTCACCTCCCCTAACCTCCTCCATTTCTCCCTTATCCCTCTTGAGTATTC
>SEYY01000485.1:0-52741 GCA_009176605.1 Armadillidium nasatum | reverse complement strand
CTGCGACTAAATTAGCAATATAAGACAGAGAGAAATTTTCCGCACGCCAGGATTCGAACCCATTGACAACAGCGTCACCGTTAGACAATGTACAGAAGGCTCTACCACCGAGCTATGCCACCTTCCCAAAAAAGAAGGCATAGTAGAACGGTTTTCAAGCTCTTCTGCTTCGAATCACTGTAGCAACTCGGTACTTATCTAAATCCATACGAGGGTGCTTGGAACCCCAACTGGGGCTACTATGGTGTGCTGCTGGGTGCTCGGTGGTAGAGCCTTCTGTACATTGTCTAACGGCGACGCTGTTGTCAATGGGTTTGAATCCTGGCGTGCGGAAAAATTTTCTGTCTTATATATATATATATATATATATATATATATATATATATATATATATATATATATATATATATATATATATATATATATATATATATATATATATATATATATATATATATATATTTTTTTTTTTTTTCCTCTGGTGGACAAAGGCCAGAGGCCTGCCAATATGCACCAGAGTTGGGGAACAGCAAGAAATCTGATTGCTAATGGCTGATGTAACCTGATAAACGCCTTTTATAAGTGTGCAAGTCAAAGGAAGCTGGGAAAACAGATAAAGGGAGTCAGTTCCAGACTTTACCAGTAGGCATATGATTGAGCGTAATGGTTAAGTCTAAGGTCGGAAAGTTGGACGAGAAAGGATGAGTCTATGTAGAAAGTCGTGTCGCACGAGCTCTTCTCAATGGAGGAGGTATGCGACGAGAGAGTTCAGAAGAGCAGTGTCCGTTATAATAGCGATAGTATAGGAAGAGTGACGCAACAATTCGACGGGAAGAAAGAGATTGGAGAGAGTTAGTAAGAGCAGGAGAGTTGATGAGACGAAAAGCCCTAGATTCCACCTTTTCGAGAAGAGTTGTATGTGTGGAACCACCCCAGGTCTGAGGCGTACTCCATACAGAGGAGAACAACATCCCTATAAAGAGCAAGCAACTGGGGTGCCGTAAAAAAAACCTTAAGGTGCCTCAGAACACCCAACCTCTTAGAAGCTTGTTCAGAAAGAGAAGTAATGTGATCTTTCCAAGAAAGATCTCGAGAAAAAGAAACACCGAGAATATTGAGGGCATATGAAGGTTTGAGTTGTGTTTTCGAAGAAGATGTCAAAGTTGTGTGGAAGATTGTGTCATTTGAGGCATTGAAAACGACCATGTTTTCTCTGCCCCAATTTGAAATACGAGAAAGATCAGAGGTCAGTTACTCCAATCCATCCAAATAGTTTACCAAGGCAGTGTGTAAGCTCAGAAGCACAAGTTTTGAGAACCGCAGGAGGAATACCGTCAGGACCATACGCCTTCTTAGTGTCGAGTTCAGAGAGAGAGCAGAAATGACATCTTCAGAAGAAATTACAATATTAGGCAAAACTGAGTTGGAGAGGGTTGAAGGAGGAGGAATAGCTCCGGAATCATCAAAGGTAGAGTTAGAGGCAAAAGTTTGAGCGATGAGTTCTGCTTTAGTAGAAGGTAAAATGCCAGCTGTACCATCAGAAGAAACTAGAGGAGCGAAAGAGGAGAAAGTTATAGTTGACATTTTTTGCAAAATTCCAGAAGGGCGAGAGGAAAAGGGATCAGAAAGATTATTGCATTTTCGGCAGAGAAAGAGAGTTTTTGCAATCTCGAAGAATAGATTTTGCACGATTCCTTGATAAAATATAAGTTGAATGAGTTTCAGGAGTTTGAACACGACGGTAATATCTGAAGGAGGCATTCCTGCGGCGGATATCGCGAGAACAAGTAGACTTAAACCAAGGTTTGTTAGGTCTAGTAGAAGGGAAAGAATATGGAATGTGCGCCTCCATGCCAGAAAGAATCACCTCGGTTGCGTTCTGCACACTCAGAGGGACCCCTTCCATGAAAGCAGTAATCATTCCAATGGAAATTAGTAAAGTACAACCGTAAGTCAGAAAAATTAGCAACACGGAAGTGCCAGAAACCTCTCCTCACCGAAGGAGAATGCCGTTATTGAGGAAGACTTGAAGAGAGAGAACAAGATACGGATATAAGAAGGTGATCGGATGAACCCAGAGGAGGAAAAAGTTTAACAACACATGAGGTTAAGAAAAGATTAAGTATATTGGATTCATCAAAAATACGGTCAGGGATACGGGTAGGGAGGTGCACCAACTGCTCAAGGTTATTCTGGATAGAAAAGTCGAAGACGAGTTCACCGGCTGGATCATGAGAACTAGATGAAAGCCATTGGCGGTGTTGAATGTTGAAATCACCTAAAATGAAAATTTCGGAGAAAGGCGAAGAAGAAAGAATGTGCTCTATTTTGGAGTTTAAACAGTCAAAGAATTTTTAATAGTCAGTAGAATTAGGAGATAAATAGACAAAACAAATAAATTTAATAGTAGAATTGCAAGAGAGCTTAAGCCACAAAGTTGAGAATTCAGTAGACTCCAAATTAGAGACACGAGAGCAAATAACATTGTTGCGAACGTATGCGCAATATCCGCCTTTTGCTGTAAATTGAAAATAGAAATTTAAGGTTTGCTTTCAGAACACTCATACATTTGAGTTTCAGTTAGGAAAAAAGAGGTGAGGCTTAGAAGAAGAGAGATGGTGTTTGACAAAGGGGGAATTAGAAAAAAGATCGCAAATGTTACAGAAATCAATGAAAAAAGAGCACCGTGCGCCTGGGGAAGTCGAACGCTGGGTCCTCGCGGTACCATCTACATCATCGGAGGCCGCCAACTCTCAAGTGATGATGAGGTGAGGAATGAATGAAGGGCATTCTTTGGATACCGCCCCTCGAAGCATCTCTGAGGCTGCTTTGAGTTTCACCAATTTTTTTTTCTTCGAAAGGCAGTGTATGAGTAAGCGTTTGTACATTTGTTGGAACATGAGAAGGGAGTCGGAGGAAGGAGAAGTGGGAGCATAGACACTCCAATATGAAGAAAGGGTGCACTAGAGACCCTCTGAGAAGGTAAAACGCGAAAGGGAACGAACCAAAGGGCAACGGAGTGAAACGGAATGGTCTAGACCATACTGTCACTCCCCGGGTCATGCACAATGGGAGGTACTTGCATCGCTTTGAACGGCGCTACGTTCCCCCCTACACACACACACACACACACACACACACACACACACACACATATATATATATATATATATATATATATATATATATATATATATATATATATATATATATATATATATATATATATATATATATATATATATCATGTACCTTGTTTGTCATCTTAATTTGTTACTAATGGATTAATTAAGGATTAAAATAAAAATAAACTATATAAGAAAATAAACAAAATGGTATAAAGTAAATAGCATGAAAATAAATTGAAAAGCAGTTTTATGAATTTCAAAAATATACTTTTAGTGGAAAGCAACATATCAATGTTCTTGAAACAAAATTATAGGGAAACGACGTTTCAAAATATTACGTAATATTAATTAAAAATTACATAATTTAATTAATTAATTAAATAAATAAACAATTAAGAATAACAAGTTGATATATGTTATACGAAGCGTTAACTGTCCTAATTTATTTGACCAAAATCGGATCTGTAGTTACAGAGATATAGAATATAAGCCAAAAAATGTAATTAACGATTAATTAGTAATTAATTAATTGAAAATTTGTAAAATAAAGAAAAACAATGTTTCGTGGTATTCGAAACTTTACAGTCAAAGAAATTGAACATTCCAAAAAATGTAAGCCAAAGGGATGAAAAAAAATCTGGTATCGGTATCGGTCATTTTTAACCGAAACCGATACCGATACCTAAAAATATATCAATACTTCACTCCATCCCTAATATATATATATATATATATATATATATATATATATATATATATATATATATATATATATATATATATATATATATATATATATATATATATATATATATATATATAGAGGAGGGAAGTAGCGCCCCCGGGGAGATGAGTTTACCCCCCATTGGGTATATGGGGTGTTAAGGGCACTTCCCATCTCATTCCGGTGCCCAATGGTTCGCTCCTTCTCGCGCTCATCTCAACACTCTTCAACACGGAATAGGCTCTCCTTCACACGCACAAAACACTATTACAGACACACACTCTTTAAAAAAAATTATTAATAATGACGTTAACAGTAGCCTAAAAGCCCCGGAGATAGACTTCCAAAAATAACGCCTCATCCACTCCTTCCTCATCACCATTGGGAGTTAGTGGACTCCGGTGATGGAATTGGTGTCACCAGGACTCTGCAGCCGGATTGTCCTGATGCACGGTCAATTTTTTTCATTAATTTCTGCAACATTCGCAGTCTACACTCCAATTTCCACTTTGTTGAAACTCAGATGTTTGAGCATTCTGAACGCAAACCCCATTCTGTTTACTACTACTGTCTCTTCAGTTTTCAGCCAAAGGCGGATGTTGTGCATACATGCGCAACGAATTAGTTTGTTCTGATGCCGATTTTGATGAGACATGAATAAAAAATTTGGAGTCTTCCGAATTTTCCACCTTATGGCTCAGTTACTCTTGACATTCTACGACTTAATTCAATTATTCTCCCAATTCTACTGACTATCCTAAATTCTTCGACTATTTAAACTCCAAAATAGAGCACATTCTCTATTAGGTGATTTCAATGTTCACCACCGCCAATGGTTTTTTTCTAGTTCTCATGATACAGCTGGTGAACGAGCCTTACATTTCGCTATCCAAAATGACGTTGAGCAGTTGGTGCAACTCCTTACTCGTATCCTGATCGTCTTGGAGATGAACCCAATATTCTAGATCTTTCTCTATCTTCTACTCCTTTTCCTTATACTGTTAAACTTTTTCCTCCTTTGGATTCCCCTAAAAAACTTTTTATCTCTGTATCCTCTTCTATTTCTTCAAGTCTTCCGCAGGAAAGGCCCTCTTCTACTGAAAGGACGTTTATGGCCTTTTGGTGTTGCAAGTTGGTCGGACTTGCGGTTGTACTTCTTAGATTTCCCCTGGAATGATTATTGCTTCCACGGCAGGGTCCCTCGGAGTGTGCAGAACGCATTACGAGGTGATTCTCTCAGGCATTGAGGCGTACATTCCATTTTCTTTCCCTTCTACTAAACTTAACAAACCTTGGTTTAACAATGCTTGTTCTCGCGATATCTGCCGCAGAGATGTGCCTTCAGGGATTACCATCGTCTTCAAACTCCAAAAACTCACGCAACTTTTATTTTGTCACGGAATCGAGCAAAATCTATCCTTCCTAACATTAAAACCTCTTGTCTCCGTAGAAAATGCAATAATCTTTCTGGTTCCACTTCACGTCGTTCGTTCTGGCATTTTGCAAAAAATGTCAACTCTAATTTTCCTTCATCCTATTTCCCTCCTTTAGTATCTTCCGACGACACAACTGCTATTTTACGTTCTTCTAAAGCTGAACTCTTTGCTAAAACTTATGCCTCTAATACAATTTAGACGATTTCGGAGCTATACCTCGTCCTTCAACCCCCTCCAACAAATTTATGCCTAAAATTATAATTTCTTCTAAAGACCTTAGTTCTGCTCTCTCTGAGCTTAATACTATGTAGGCGTATGGTGGCGATGGTTTTCCTCCTGTGGTTCTCAAAACTTGTGCTTCCAAGCTTGCGTCCTGCCTTTGGTAAACTATTTCGCCTTTGCCTTTCTTCTTCGACCTTCCCTTCGTGCTGGAAACGTTCGCTCATTCAGCCTGTGCCGAAAAAAAGTGGACCCGTCTCAACGCTCTAACCACCGTCCAATTTCTTTAACCTCTGTTCTTTCTAAAGTTTTCGAATCTATAATTAACAGGAAGATTTGGAAACATCTCAATTCTTCTAATCTTATCTCAGATCGTCAGTATGGCTTTCGTTAAGAAACACTCTACTGGTGATCTTCTTTCCCTTCTCTCTCTGACTCTCGGTCCTCCGCACTTCAGTATTTCGGTAAATCTTTCGCCTTCGCGCTGGACATATCAAAAGTTTTCGATAGAGTCTGGCACAAGCTTTGATTTCCAAACTTCCCTGTTTCGAAATCTATCCTTCTTTCTGATTTCCTTTCTAGTTGTTCTCTAGCAGCTTTTGTAGACGGCCATCATTCATCCTATAAATCTGTTAATAGTGGTGTTCCTCAAATATCTGTCCTATCCCCAACACTTTTTCGGCTTTTTATTAATGACCTTCTCTCTATAACTTCATCTCCTATCCACTCCAATGCTGATGACTCCACCCTTCATTACTCTTTTCAGTTTGAAATGTGCCCCTCCCAACAGCATTTAAAAGAAACAAGGAGGGTAACCTTGGAGCAACTAACCTCTGATCTATCTAGCATTTCAAATTTTGGCAGAGAAAACTTTGTCGTTTTCAATGCCACCAAAATTGAAAATTTAGGTGGAGAAAAAATACAATTCCCCAATCTCTCTTCTCGACACAATCTTCCACACAACTATAATATCTTGTTCTAAAAAACACAACTCAAACCTTTCTCTCTCCAAAATATTCTTCATGTTTCTTCTTATAATGATCTTTCCTGGAAAGATCACATTACTTCTCTTTCTAAACAAGCTTCTACGAAATTGGGTGCTCTAAGGCGCCCTCAGAACTTCTTGACACCACCCCAGTTGGTAGCTCTTTATAGAGGTGTTGTTCGCCCCTGTATGGAGTACGCCTCACACAGCTCTCCTTGGGTTTTTCGTCTTATCAACTCTCACTAATTTTCTCCAGTCTCTTTCTGCCCGTCGAATTGTTGCATCACTTTCTCTATACTATCGCTATTACAACGGACATCGCTCTTCCGAACTCTCTCGTCGCCAATCTCCTCCTTTGAGGTGAGCTCGTGCGACACATTTTTTTTACACAGTCTCACATTTTCTCTGCCCAACTCTTTGACCCCAGACTTAACCGCTTTGCTCAATCTTACATGTTTTATAATGATAAAGTCTGGAACACACTCCCTTCATCTACTTCATCTATTTTCCCAATTTCCTATGACTTACACACCTTCAAACGCTGTTTCGAGACATGTCGGCCTTTAATCTGACCAGGATCCCGATATGCCCCTTTCTCTGGCTGAAAATTGATAGGCCTCTGGCTTTTGCCCTCCAGAGGTAAAAAAAAATTGTTATATATATAAAATATATATATATATATATATATATATATATATATATATATATATATATATATATATATATATATATATATATATATATATATATATATATATATATATATATATATATATATATATATATATATATATATTTTGCGCTCATGTACACTTCCTTCTACACGGATTAGGCTCTCCTTTTACACACAATAAACACTCTTTCATTCACACATCCCTTCAAAAAAAATCCAATTAATTATGGCGACGATTAAATTAGCCTCAGAGAATAAAGGAGGGGCGGATTCCAAAGATAGCCCCTCATCCACCCCTTCCCCCCATCATAACCTGGGAGTTAGTGGCCTTCGGTGATGGGTTGGTGCCACCAGAAATTTGCAGCCTGCTGTTCCGGATGCACGGTCTATTTTTTTCATTAACTTCTGCAACATTCGCGGTCTTCATTCCAATTTCCACTTTGTTGAACATCACCTCTCTTCTTCTAGACCTCACCACTTATTCTTGACCGAAACTCAGATGTTTGAGCGTTCCGACAGCAAGCCCTATTCTGTTTCCTCCTACTGTCTCTATCCTCAATTTTCAGCCAAAGGCGGTTGTTGTGCATACGTGCGCAACGATGTTGTTTGTTCTCGTGTCTCTAATTTGGAGTCTTCTGAATTTTCCACCTTATGGCTTCGGCTCTCTTGCCATTCTACGACTAAATTCATTTGTTCTGTTTATTTATCTCCTAATTCTACTGACTATCCTAAATTCTTCGACTATTTAAACTCCAAAATAGAGCACATTCTCTCTTCTTCTCCTTTCTCTGAAATCATCATATTAGATGATTTCAATGTTCACCACCGCCAATGGCTTTCTTCTAACTCTCATGATACAGCTGGTGAACGTGCCTTCCATTTCGCTATCCAAAACGACCTTGAGCAGTTGGTGCAGCTCCCTACTCGTATCCCTGATCGTCTTGTAGATGAACCCAACATTCTAGACCTTTTTCTAACTTCTAATACTTCTCCTTATACTATTAAACTCTTTCCTCCTCTGGGTTCATCCGATCACCTTCTTATCTCAGTATCCTCTTCTATCTCTTCAAGACTTCCGCAGGAAAGACTCCCTTCTATTGAAAGGAAACGTTTGTGGCATTTCGGTGCCGCAAGCTGGTCAGACTTGCGGTCGTACTTCTTTGAGTTCCCGTGGAATGATTATTGCTTCCGTGGGAGAGGTCCCTCGGAGTGTGCAGAACGCATTACTGAGGTGATTCTCTCTGGCATGGAGGCGTACATTTCATTCTCTTTCCCTTCTACTAAACCCAACAAACCTTGGTTTAACTCTGTTTGTTCTCGTGCTATCCGCCGCAGGGATGCTGCCTTCAGAGATAACCGTCGTCTTCAAACTCCAGAAACTCACACTACTTATATTTCATCCCAGAATCGTGCAAAATCTATACTTCGTAACACTAAAACTCTTTTCTCCGTAAAAAATGCAATAATCTTTCTGGTTCCTCTTCCTCACGCTCTTTCTGGCATTTTGCATAAAATGTCAACTCTAACTTTGCTTCTTCCTCTTTCCCTCCTTTAATATCTTCCGACGGCACAACTGCTGTTTTACCTTCTTCTAAAGCTGAACTCTTCGCTCAAACTTTTGCCTCTAATTCTACCTTAGACGATTCCGGAGCTATTCCTCCTCCTTCAACCCACTCCAACTCATTTATGCCTAGAATTAGAATTTCTTCTAAAGACGTTATTTCTGATCTCTCTGAGCTTAATACTAAGGCGTACGGTCCTGATGGTATTCCTCCTGTGGTTCTCAAAACTTGTGCTTCCGAGCTTGCACCCTGCCTTGGTAAACTATTTTGCCTTTGCCTTTCTACTTCGACCTTCCCTTCTTGCTGGAAACGTGCGCTCATTCAGCCTGTGCCGAAGAAGGGGGATCCCTCTCAGCCCTCCAACTACCGTCCCATTTCTTTAACCTCCGTTCTCTCTAAAGTTTTCGAATCCATCCTTATCAGGCAGATTTGGAAACATATCAATTCTTCTAATCTTATCTCTGATCGCCAGAATGGCTTTCGTAAGAAACGCTCTACGGGTGATCTTCTTTCCCTTCTCTCTGACTCTTGGTCCTCCGCTCTTCGGCATTTCGGTGAATCCTTTACTGTCGCGCTAGACATTTCGAAAGCCTTCGATAGGATCTGGCACAAAGCTTTTATTTCCAAACTCCCCTCTTTCGGTATCTATCCTTCTCTCTAATTTCCTTTCCGGTCGTTCTATAGCAGCTGTTGTAGACGGCCACCGTTCTTCCTTTAAACCTATTAACAGTGGTGTTCCTCAGGGTTCTGTTCTATCCCCAACAATTTTTCTACTTTTCATTAATGATCTTCTTTCTGTTACTTCATCTCCTATCCACTCCTATGCTGATGACTCCACACTTAATTACTCCTTTCAGTTTGAAAGACGCCCATCCCAACAACAGTTATTAGACTCGAGAAGGGTAGCCTTGGAGCAACTAACCTCTGATGTTTCACGTATTTCAAATTGGGGCAGAGAAAACATGGTCGTTTTCAATGCCTCAAAAACTCAGTTTCTCCATCTCTCCACTCGACACAATCTTCCACACAACTATGATATCTTTTTAGAAAACACACAACTCAAACCTTCCTCTGTTCTTAATATTCTCGGTGTTTCTTTTTCTCGTGACCTTTCTTGGATAGATCACATTACTTCTTTTTCTAAACAAGCTTTTAAGAGGTTGGGTGTTCTGAGGCGCCTTCAGAATTACTTCACACCACCCCAGTTGCTTGCTCTGTATAGGATTGTTGTTCGTCCCTGTATGGAGTATGCTTCACACATCTGGGGTGGCTCCACTCCTACATGAGAAGGTGAAGTCTAAAGCATTTCGTCTCATCAACTTCCCTCTCTTACTAACTCTCCAATCTCTTTCTGCCCGTCGAATTGTTGCGTCACTCTCTCTATACTATCGCTATTACAACGGACACGGCTCTTCTGAACTCTCTCGTCGCATACCTCCTCCATTGAGAAGAGCTCGGGCGACACGACTTCCTACACAGTCTCATACCTTCTCTGTCCAACTCGCTGACCCCAGACTCAACCAGTATGCTCAATCTTACATATACTCTACTGGTAAAGTCTGGAACACACTCCCTTTATGTTTTCCCAACTTCCTTTGACTTACATACTTTCAAACGCCGTGTATCTGGACACGTCGGCCAACATCGGCCTGAATAGCATTTTTCCAACTCCGGTGGAATTCAGTAGGCTTCTGGCCTTTGCAAACCGGAGGAGATATAAAAAAAAATATATATATATCACGTGACTCCTGTAAGTGCACGCACTTGTCGGCTGTCTCGGACAAACCCCTCCAGTGTCGTCGATTTTAGTACATTCTCGACTCTTCAATCTCTTCCACATTTCTTCCCCTATTCTCGACTGCTGACTTAATGTTGTCCCTCCACCTAATTCTCGTCCTTCCAACACCTTTCTTCCCCACCGGTCTCCACTCAAAGGACTTCTTTGCCTACCAAACATTATCCATTCTCTTCATATATCCGAACTATCGCAACTGTCCCTTCTCTATAAATGTCAATATACTCTCCACCCCCCAGCTCCTCTCTTATATCATCATTTCTTATTCTGTCCATTCTTGTCAGCCCCGCTATCATTCTTAGTAACTTCATCTCGCAAGACAGCATTTTACTCTTGTCATTAGTGTTCAGCTTCCAAGGCTCATGTCCATATGATAGAATAGTACTTGATTCTTTTTTATATCTATATTGCAGATGTGTAAAAAGAAAAATGGGAGAGACAAAAAGAAAGAAAAGAAAAAGAAAAAGGATAAATGAAAGATAAGGTTTTTTTTTGAGTATGAATGAGAATACCTAGGTTCTCCTAGTTACATATACATATTTAACTTTTTATTTTTTATTCTTTCAGGCTTGTCCATCCCTTTTATTTTTAGCATGTAAGTAATTGAATTTAAAGAGGTAGAATGTCATTATTTTTTACTTAGACGATTATTTAGGCATAGAGTAAAAAGTAAATGTCTTCAGTCACAATATCAACTGACTGTTAAGGCAAGTGTGGGGAATCCGGATTCTTATATATATATATATATATATATATATATATATATATATATATATATATATATATATATATATATATATATATATATATATATATATATATATATATATATTTAGTATATTTAGTAGGAAAATCGAACTCAATGATATTTAGGAACGATTTAGCTTTAAAGGAAATCTCGCTACTAGAATCAATTGAATTATTATTCCAACAGTAATACATTATGCCTTGGCAGAATCTGGTGTAACGTAAGTCATGTAAATATCATCTGGTTCTTTTATAATAACATAATGCTCTTCTTTTAGTTTGATCTTTTCTGCCCTCAAATCTAATGCATTCAATTTGAGTTTTCTAATTTCATTCTGATAACATGTTTCCTCTCTCTTTTAACTTTTTTCCTATCCAACATATTACTTTCATTCAATATCCCCATATCCTTTACTGCTGCATTGACCATAGCAGCAGTGGCCCTATAGCTTACACGAAACCTGTCAACTATTATCCCTAGATGTTTATACACAAATTTATTCTGAGAATTCAAATTCTGGAAGAAAATTTTCATCTTTTCCGCTTTCCTCTATTTCTATAACATTTGTGCGTGTGTGTGTGCGAATGTTATATGCCTTAAATAGATCGGGAGTAAATTACACTTGAAACACTTTGAGATTAATTTTTGAATCGAAAATAACGTAAAAATGTAAGGGGTAGGGGGGGGAAGGGTTCACAACTTCAGTATCAGACCATAATACTAACGCCCGTTCATAGCGTAGTTTTGACAATTTTAAAAAATAGGTATGTTTTGATCCACAATAGTACACAACAATATACTGTTTGTTATATGGGCTGAAAATTGTGTGAATAAAAAAAAATGAAATGGAAAAATGAAAGGAGAAGACAAATAGCGTTCAAGTATCTAAAAACAGGTGAAAATCTATTAGAAACTACACAACACAAGATAACATCAAATTAGATTTCCCAGTATCTAAGCCATATATGCAAGACCTAGCATGGGCGAACTATATATATATATATATATATATATATATATATATATATATATATATATATATATATATATATATATATATATATATATATATATATATATATATATATATATATATATATATATATATATATATATATATATATATTAGCTTATGAAATACTAGAGTTATCAGTTTAAAAGGATATTGCAATTAAAATGTATTTTCATTGTTAATAAGAACCATATATTTAAAATTTTGCTGGGGTCATAAAGAACAAAAAATAAAAAATATTGAAATAGTAGGAATAATATATATATATATATATATATATATATATATATATATATATATATATATATATATATATATATATATATATATATATATATATATATATATATATATATATATATATATATATATATACCTTATAAGAAGGAGGTTGATGAAACAAATCTTTAATTAATGTATTAATATTTGCTGTTGTTTTTAGGGCTATCAATTTGATATTGTTTTCTTCAGTTTTTAGCTCTTCTCCCTTTTTTTCTGCAAGAGTTTCACGAAGCTTTTTCTGATAAGCATGAGATCCTCGAGCAAAATATTGAAGTCTACAAACAAATAAAAAAATAAAAATAAATAAAATAAATTAATAAATAAATTCAACTTGCTGATCAGATAAAATTTTTTAACTTTTTAAAAAGTATTACTAACATGATAAGTGATTTTGGACAAATTGTATAAAAAAAAATAAATAAAAAATAAAATAACAATAATAAAAAAGCAATAAACAATGGCATATATAAGTTCTTTGTCAATTTCATGTTCCTATTCATGATTTTATTTTGTTTGTATCCCATTAAAGCTTCTGCCCAGTGACTCAGGATATATATATATATATATATATATATATATATATATATATATATATATATATATATATATATATATATATATATATATATATATATATATATATATATATATATATATATATATATATATATATATATATATATATATATATATATTATTATGCTTAAACAGTGTGGTGTTTAGGATTTTTTAGGTGAGTATGTCTGTAAGTCTTTTCCAGTAAGGCAGGCAGACTTGAGGGTACGGTAGGTGAAGAGGGTCTCTTTTTTTTTTTTTTCGTGTTTGTATCATTATGTATCATATTTCTTATTATTATTATAATTTTTATATATATTTATATTATTTATACTTTTTTATCATTATATATATATATATATATATATATATATATATATATATATATATATATATATATATATATATATATATATATATATATATATATATATATATATATATATTATATATATATATAGGCATGAGTGGTGAGTGTCCAGGCGGCCTCAGTAAATCTATCTTTTCACCTCTTGATTCTCTAGTATTAATTACCTTCTATTGTCTTTTTGTTTTTGTTTTAGTCGTCTGGCATTCCCCACTCTGTGTGAAAGGGAGTGATGGTAGTTTGTTATTGGAAATGATTTATTATGATTTTTTTCTTTTTTTAGGATAATAATTAAAATTTTGGTTCTAGTAGATTGAAGGAGTGGTGAATGAAACAGTATTTGCTGTTTAACTGTTTAACAGGTATTAATTTTTATTACCTTATTATTGCCTTTATTTTTATATATGATTATGTATATTAATTCTTGTTGTTATTATAAATAATCAAGTTAACTCGCGAAAAAGATGAATACCAGAAATAGTACAAGCAATGTTAACAAAAAAAACACGAAAATTAAAAATAGTAAAGGAAAAAATCACATCGAGGAGACAGAATCTAATGATGAAAGCTTTACCGCCAGCCAAGAAAACGCTCTCCTATCGACTCCCCCTCCCTTACCTAACTCTCCCCCCCTCGACAACTTCTTCAGCTCTGATATACGTTTAACTATACTTAACCTGAAAGAAGAAATTGCATCCCTTAAAGATGCATTTAGTCAACTTCAGCAACAAAAAGATCAAGAAATTAATGATCTAAAAACCCGAATACATATATTAGAAAATAACAGTCAAGGAGAGCCCCCTTTAAACCCCGACTTATCCGAAATCCGAAACACGGTTCAATTAATAGAGGAATCCCAAACACAGCTTCAACAAGAAAATATTAAAAATATTTGTGTGATCACCGGAAATGTGCCTGAGTATACACCAACTGAAAACGGTAAGGAAACAGTTACGAAATTGATTGAGGAAAAATTAAAAATAAAGTTAAATCAGAATTCAATTAGTGAAGTTTATAGACTAGGATCTAAAAGAACCGGTGACAGTGGACGAATCAAAGACACAAGACCGTTTAGATTCAAAATAAAGGAAGAAGGCCTAAAATCTAAAATAATATCTGCCTGCATAAAAAAAAAACCCGGATATTTACGTCAACGAATATTTAACTCCGAAGAACAAAGCACTGTTGAAAAAGGCCTTAGCCATACGAAAAGACCATAGAAACCTGATTTGCGCTTGCTATATTAAAAATGGCACTTTAAACGTAAAAAAAAACGCCATCCGGTGTAGCATCTAAAATAAAAAATGAATCGGAACTGGACGAATACTTAACTACATCCAATATGTTATCGAGCGAGGGTATATAACGTTGTTGGAACACCTAACACTGCAAGGAAGTAAATTGATAAACAAATTTTCTACTTTTTCTATTATTATTATTATTATTATTATTATTATTATTATTATTATTATTATTATTATTATTATTATTATTATTATTATTATTATTATTATTATTATTATTATTATTATTATTATTATTATTATTATTATTATTATTATTATTATTATTATTATTATTATTATTATTATTATTATTATTATTATTATTATTATTATTATTATTATTATTATTATTATTATTATTATTATTATTATTATTATTATTATTATTATTATTATTATTATTATTATTATTATTATTATTATTATTATTATTATTATTATTATTACTGTTAGTTGTTGTTATTGACTATTATTATTATCTATTATTAATATTACTATAACTACTATTGAAATTTACTTAATAATAAAAATGGAAAAAGATCACCACAGTTCCTGCGGAAACAATCTTGGAAAATCTGTTTCGGTATAAGTACAATATGCTCCCACTTCCTGTCCTAATTACCATCTCCAAATCCCCGCTTCCGAACTATAACTTATTTACTTCCCTCCCTCACCTCCCTTTCCCCCCTCCCCCTCCTCCTTCCACCTCTCCAACTTCTTTCCATATACCCCCTTAAAATACCTAAATTCCTTTGCGAAAAAAAAAAAAAAAAAAAAAAGAAATAGTAATTCTTAGATTTTATAGATATTTAATTAAAACTGCCACCATCATTATAAATAATATTATTATTATTATTATTATTATTATTATTATTATTATTATTATTATTATTATTATTATTATTATTATTACCTTCATTATTATTATTACTATTCTTATTATATTTGTTACTATTATTATCATTATTATTACTATTATTATTATTATTATTATTATTATTATTATTATTATTCATTATTATTATTATTATTATTATTATTATTATTATTATTATTATTATTATTATTATTATTATTATTATTATTATTATTAGAGATTAAATTATTTACTGAAAATATTAAAACTGGTATTATTATTATCATTAGATTTGTTATTATTACTACTAATATTTCGCAGCATCATTATATCTTAATTCTATAATTTCTTACTATTATTACTTATCAGAATTCCAATTGCATTACTATTTTTTCAACTTGCCATAAATAATGAAAATACTATGGTTGGTGATTCTTGCTTTTGAGAGCATTATCATTATTATTATTATTATTATTATTATTATTATTATTATTATTATTATATCATTATTATTATTATTATTATTATTATTATTATTATTATTATTATTATTATTATTATTATTATTATTATTATTATTATTATTATTATTATTCATTAACATCTTTTACTATTTATTATCAAAATTACTACACTTAGTATTATCATTGTTATTATTAATTAAAAATGCCACCATCATTATGATTGTTATTATTATTAGTATAGAGAAATAGTTAAAAACTACCATACGGAAATGTTGATCATACTTCCGACGGAAACGAATTTTATGAATGAATTCGCTACGGTCCCAAATAAACCCATCTCCCGAAATATAACTAAACTACTTCGTTCCCATACTCCCCTCTCCCTACCCCCCCTCCCCTTCTCCAAACTTCCTTTAAATCCTCCCAAGTACTCATAAACCTTTACTATAAATGGAAAAAAAAAAAAAAAAAAAAAAAAAAAAAAAAAAAAAAAAAAAATCCTTTTTTTTTTTTTTTTTTATTATTATTTATTTATATTATTATTTATTATTATTATTATTATTATTATTATTATTATTATTATTATTATTATTATTATTATTATTATTATTATTATTATTATTATTATTATTATTATTATTATTATTATTATTATTATTATTATTATTATTATTATTATTATTATTATTATTATTATTATTATTATTATTATTATTATTATTATTATTTATTATTATTATTATTATTATTATTATTATTATTATTATTATCATTATTAATATCATTATCATTAGTATTATTATTATTATCATTATTATAATCATTACTATTTCTACTGTTACCAATATCACTTCTATGTCTCTTATAAATAGATGTGATAGAAGCACGCATATTTTAAATACTGTAAATTTTTTAACTGGTATAACTATCATTATTATTATTAGCATTATCATTACTACTATCATTATTATTACTATTATTATTATTATTATTATTATTATTATTATTATTATTATTATTATTATTATTATTATTATTATTATTATTATTATTATTATTACTATCATTATATATTATATTTATTATTATTATTATTATTATTATTATTATTATTATTATTATTATTATTATTATTGTCATTATTATTATTATTTTTATTATTATTATTATTACTTATTATTATTATTATTACTACTATTATTTTCATTTTTATTATTCTAATCATGATTATCTCTATTATCATTTTTATTATATAATTATTATATAATTTACGGTAAACTTAAGATAGTATACTAAATAATTTGTTACGACATTTATTATTTGAAGTTACACTGGGGATAAACTTCTTAGCCTTAAAAAAGAAATACAGAGAACAGCCATTTGCCGTCACGGAAATATTGCTGGCAAATCCCTCCCTTACTCTAAAATCACTCATTGTCAGTGAATTACATTTACCTTCATATAGTCATCAATACCATACTTTAATTACCTTACTATTAACACTTTTCTAGCAATAATATTATTGCCCTTTTATTTGATACTATAATTTATTAACTCCAGAAATATCTGCTGCAGGAAAGCCAATGAATGCCGTCAACAATCAAAGCGAAACACTCTCTATTAAAAATGCCATCAAATCTGAATACATCTATCCTGATGAATTAAAGAAAGATAAATCATTTAAATCAAGCAAACTTACACTACTCCACTATAACATAAGAAGCCTCCCTAAACACTATGATGATTTCTCAAATTATATATCATATCAAAATATAAATTTTGACATTATCGTGCTTAGTGAGACTTTTTTAAATAACCACAACAAAGACAATTACCCAATTCCAGGATACAATGAAACACATCTAGTTAGAAATATCAAAAGAGGAGGAGGCGTATCAATATACGTAAGGAATGAATTTTGCAGCAAAGTCAAAATAATTACATCAATTGGGAATGATACCATTGAAGCACTTGCTATCCAAATTAACACCAAACAAATTAAGCAAAATATAGTCGGAATATACAGACCACCAAACTCTTCTAGAAATGATTTCATATGCGCTCTGAACTCTCTTATTGAAACCCGCCTAAATAACTCAAATGTATTGATTGCTGGGGACTTTAATATAGATATGCTGAACAAAAACCCCTCTTTAGGAGCCACCCCTTTACAGAACCTTATGACATCACACGGATTTATAAATTATATAACACAACCCACTAGGCCTAATAACATTGAAAACAGAAATCCCACCTTATTAGATCACATTTGGGGAAACTTAAATTGTATTATGAAATCTTTTATCATCCAGACTGACCTTACTGATCACTTTCCTTGCCTTATACAATGGAACTTAAATAAAACCAATAACCTAACAACTATTAAATACAGAGAAGATAAAGAAGCTAGCAATGCGATATTCATAGATAAAGTAAAAGAAATTGACTTCTCCTTTATATACAATGAGCAAGTAGACATAGACTCAAGATTCAGTACTTTTATCAATCAACTATATAGATGTTATGATGAGACCTTCAAAATAAAAACTAAGCAGTTAGGCTGCAAAAGGGTCCAAAATCCATGGTTAACACTAGGATTATTAAATTCAATAAATCAAAAACACAAACTCTACCGTAATTATAAACGAGGAATCATCCCCCTACAACTTATATAACAATTATAGCAACCAATTAAAAGCACTATTAAAAAAGGCGAAAAGAAAATATTACACTGACAAATTCTGCGAGGTAAACACCAATACAAAAGCAACGTGGAGCCTCATAAACAACCTCATTAATAAAAACAAAGAACATACCCACCAAATAAACCAATTATTAATAAATGGTGAAGTCTCAACAGACCAAAGGAAAATCGCTGATTCTCTCAACAGTTATTTTATCAATATTGGAACCGAAATTTTAACAAACAGTTCAGCAGGTCAAACTAACTTTGAATCATTTTTACCTCAATGCAACTCACATTTTACTTTCGAAAACATTACTCCATTAGATGTCCAAAATATAATAGCAGGCCTAAAAAATAAAAAATGCGATATCTTAAGCGTCCCAAATCACAAATACAAACTCGTGGCTGACATCATTTCCATCCCACTAGCTCACTTATTCAATGCTTCAATCTTTTTGGGTGTTTTCCCCTCTTCCCTCAAAATCTCTCGTGTGACTCCTTTATTTAAGAAAGACGATCCCTCCCTACCTAAAAACTATAGACCCATATCCATTACACACACGGTTAGCAAAATTTTCGAAAAAATAATATTTGAACAGCTGACTGAATATTTCACCTCAAATTCATTACTTAGCGACTTCCAGTTTGGCTTCAGAAAAGGGCGCTCAACATCGGACGCGCTTATCTGTCTTGACCGAAAAACTTTATAAAAACTTTAGAAAATAAAGACTCCTCCGTCCTTCTGCTACTAGACTTTCACCAAAGCGTTTGACACAATAGACCATGATATCCTATTAACCAAATTAAATAGACTGGGTTTCGATGGCCTAAACTTGCAGTGGTTTAAAACTTACCTCAAAGGCAGACAACAATACGTAAAGTTAGGTGATATACTCTCTAACACACAACAAATAAAAACTGGTGTCCCACAGGGGTCCATACTTGCTCCGCTTCTATTTTCAATATATACAAACGACTTAATAAACTCACACAACTCCTTCTCTGTCTCATTCGCAGATGATATATCAATACTGATCAATGACAAGAACCCCGAAACACTCTCCAAAAAAGTTGAAAGCTCTTTAACAAACATCACGAGATGGGTCGACTCAAATAAACTATCACTAAACATTCAAAAAACCTCTTACCTTACAATAAGCAACAAAAATATAGGAGATAATTTTAAAATAAAACTAAAAGATTTTGAACTAACCAGAACAAATACCGCGAAAATCCTGGGAGTCATTATAGATGAAAAATTAACATTTAAAGAACACATAAACACACTAGTAAATAAACTTGCAAAATATATGTACATCCTTGTTAAATTAGTAAAATCCATTCCACTCTATGTTCTACGCAAAATATATTTTGCACACATTCACCCCCACATACTCTACTGTCTCTCGGTATATGGAACAACACCTAAATCAAACACACAACAAATCATAACAATGCAAAAACGAATCATAAGACTTCTTAGCGGCAGTAGAGACCTTTATAGTCATACACCACCTTTATTCAAAAAACTTAACATATTGCAATTTGATCATCTTCTAAACCTCTCCCTCCTAAAGGAAATCCACAAAGTAATAAATAATAACACATGCGAATTCCTAAAAACAAATCACCAAAACAATCAAATTGAAAGAGGAATAATCTTAAGAAACAACAATAACCTAAAAACGCCTTTGTACAGGCTCACTAAAGCACGACAAGCAGTAAGCTATACCTCTACCACTCTGTTTAACAATCTCCCAGATGACATAAAAAATGAAAGATCAATAAAATCATATGCGCGAAAAATCAAAAAAAGGTACTTAAATTCGTATTGATCCATTATTATTATGGTTATTATCATCATCATTATTATTATTATTATTATTATTATTATTATTATTATTATTATTATTATTATTATTATTATTATTATTATTATTATTATTATTATTATTATTATTATTATTATTATTATTATTATTATTATTATTATTATCATTATTGTTATTATTTTTATTATTATTATTACTATCATTAGTAATATTAAATTGTTATTATTATTATTATTACTATTATTATTACTACTATTATTATTGTCATTATTATCATTATTATTATTATTATTATTATTATTATTATTATTATTATTTTTTACTATTATTATCATTATTGTTATTAATACTTTAATTATTAGCTTATTTATTATCATTATTATTATTATTATTATTATTATTATTATTATTATTATTATTATTATTATTATTATTATTATTATTATTATTATTATTATTAACATTATTACATTACCTGCTATTATTTTAACCATTGATATTTTTATTAATAAGATTATTATCTCTATTCTTAATATTATTACATCAGATAATCTATAGCATTCAAGAATATTAATTCCAATACTGAAATCATCAATACGATTATTATTATTACTAGGTAAAATGGGTGCAGCAACTGTCTTATCATTCTTATTGTCTTTATTATTATTGAAAATTTTATTGAAAATATTATATTACAACTTATTATTATTATTTAAAATTTTATTGACAATATTATATTACAACCTATTTTATTACTACTATTATCATAACTATTATTATCACTATTTTTATCACTGGTGTATAATAGAAATTGTTATCAATATAGTTGCCACTATTATTATGATTTTTATTATTATTATTATTATTATTATTATTATTATTATTATTATTATTATTATTATTATTATTATTACTATTATTATTGTTATTATTATTATTATTTTATTATTAATATCATTATGATTATTTTATTACTATTATTATTACTATTACTGTTATTATAATACTTGAAATAAATATCATCATTACTATTATTACTACTAGAATTATTGTAGCAAACTTCATATTTAAAAACAACTTTGTTACTGTTGCTTGCATGATCAATATATCTAGAATTTCATTACTCTAGAAGTAACCTATCCTAACATGTAATTATCAAATTTATATGTATTAAACTTTGGGGCTCAAAGGAAACGGCAGAGTTTTCCCCTAGCAGCCCCTTTTCAGAGAACTGGACTTTATTATTATAATTATTATTATTATTATTATTGTTACCTATTGTATTTATTATTGTATTTAACAGTATAGGACCTATTGTATGTAATAGCTCAAACTCTTATTTGTACTTTTTTCTGAATAAACTGTTCGAATTGTTCGAATTGAATTACTTACGAAAATATTCCACATTGGCCAAGCGAACCCACCCAAGCTTCGCGCAAACAGAGCAACAACTGACGATGTTCATCCAATCACCGGATATCACAATATATTGAACAATAGTAAGCCCTGTCCCTTTTCGTAGCTCAAGTAAAATATTTGCTAGCTATTTTACCTTTTTGTTACATATATTGATGAAAACATAATCCTATCCCAGTTTAAATTTTCTTTAAAACCATAATCCTCTTAACCCAACCTATAGTGTGCATATATATTCCACTTATTCGCATACCTTTTTAACTTTCCAGGTAATTCGAACGGTACCTTTTTACATTTTTCTTAGCATTGTTACATCACTTACATACGTCCCACCATAATGAAAACCATTGTTCACACCATTAATATCATCATAACCCAATCTGTTATTTACAAATGTACTCTTCTTATTCGACTTCCAATATAAATTTCCAGGTAAACATCACCGTATCTTTTACCTTTCCTTGACATTGATGAATGAAAACATGCACAAGCCTTTTCGAAACTCTAAAGCTCTAGCATCACGCCATTTCTCAAGGACTTATTATCATTACTATTATTATTATTATTATTATTATTATTATTATTATTATTATTATTATTATTATTATTATTATTATTATTATTATTATTATTATTATTATTATTATTATTATTATTATATATTAATATTATTAATTTTCATCCATATGGACTTATATATATTAGAGCTCATTTCAACCTTTCCATATCAAAACCCAACACACTTATCACCGAAAGAAAGCAAACTCCATGTTTCTTCATATTTTAAATGCTCTTAATCCTGTTTTCTCAGCATAATTCGCTGGTAGCTCCTTATAAAGTCCGTACACTCACCAGTTCTCATCATAACCCACAAATATATATATATATATATATATATATATATATATATATATATATATATATATATATATATATATATATATATATATATATATATATATATATATATATATATATATATATATATATATATATATATATATATATATATATATATATATATATATATATATATATATATATATATATATATATATATATATATATATATATATATATATATATATATATATATATATATATATATATATATATATATATATATATCTTTCATTTATTGACCATACTTTTACTATACAGGCAATAGGGGCATACCTTTTCACCTTTAGCAATGCAAACACACATTCTAAGGTTTCTATCCCTAGGCAACATAAGAATGCAAAAATTTCAAATATCTAGTTAACATAAATGCTACATTATCAATATCGAAGCCATAAAAACTAATAACTTCTTCATTCAACAACGAGCTACACCAATATTCCTTATAACTAGTTGGTAAAATTTAACTTATAGTTTTTCGAAATATTGAAAGCTGTGCTTTCAAATCATCAGGTAGCATTAGCTGCGCTTCACCGTGTGAGACAAAATTTTCATGATCAGAGTCTCATTTCAGCATATGAGATAAATTTCGTCAAAATCTGGCAGATGATATTATTGGACCTGTTTATTTGTCTCCAAAAGAATTCCATCGATATATATATATATATATGGATACTTCTTTGGCTTGTTATCAAGACTACAGGACACGTAACAACAAAGATTCTCCCTTTCTTTAATTGCAGCCTTCGCATCTTTAATAGCCCATCTCTAAACCAGGCTGGTTATCCTGGTGTAGATCTGATGCCATCTTTATTTCGATTATTGCTTCAATTTTGTACAAACAAATATGCCTTAATATCAGACATTTGGAAAGCCTTTTTACAGATTCGTCTGAAAAAGTTAGAAGACCGTAATCGATTCTGCTTCTTCTGGGAAGAAGAAGGTGTGCCTCATACCTATCGTTACAGCTCTATCATTTTCGGACTCTCAATAAGTTCTTATATCTTAGGAGCTGAACGGGGGTCTAGGAATTCGGGGATCCGGGGGTCAGCCTGGGTCCGTGAAGCGACAGAGAAAAGGTCAGGAAGGTCCCTGAAAATGCGGAATTGCAGGCAAATGCAGAAAAGACCGTTAGGCTCAGGTTGCCAGAATTAGCTACCTCGAAAAAATCTGGCACCTGCCGAAAGCGCACCATATTCTACTTATATATAATATATATATATATATATATATATATATATATATATATATATATATATATATATATATATATATATATATATATATATATATATATATATATATATATATATATATATATATATATATATATATATATATATATATATATATATATATATATATATATATATATATATATATATATATATATATATATATATATATATATATATATATAGCAAGAATTCTCTATTTATTATTAAAAAAAATTATTCTCTTGACTGCCAATGAATATATGAATATATAAAGAAGTATGTTATTTAGTTTAAATTTGCTGAAGAATTTGTCATTCAAATTAATATGACAAGAACTTAAAATAAATTTTGGAACCGAGTTTAATTTCCTGGAATTTATTCAGCGCCATAATTGGAAAATATTATTAATACGAAATGCCTATTTAGTATTAAAATCATTTTTTCTCATCCTAGCATATGGAAGAGACATACCAATATATATATATATATATATATATATATATATATATATATATATATATATATATATATATATATATATATATATATATATATATATATATATATATATCTCCTCCGGTGGGCCTACCAATTTCAACCAGAGTTAAAATTATCTATCATGGTCGCTGGAGTCCGACATGTCCAGATACACGGCGTTTGAAAGTGTGCAATTAAAAGGAAGTTGGGAAAACAGATAAAAGGAGTGTGTTCCAGACATTACTAGTAGAGTATATCTAAAATTCAGTATGACGGTTATGCCTGGGGTCTGAGAATTGGACAAGAGAAAGGATTGGAATGTGAAGTGAGGCTTGTCGCTTGAGCTATTCTCAATGGAGAAGGTATGCAACGAGAGAGCTCCGAAGAACAGTGTCCGTTGTAATAGCTATAGTATAGAGAGAGTAACGCAACAATTCCACAGGTAGAATGAGATTGGAGAAAGATATTAAGAGCGCGAGAGTTGATGAGGAGAAAAACTCTAGAATCCACCTTGTCAAGAAGAGCTGTATGAGTGAAACCACCCCAAATGTGTGAAGCATACACCATACAGTGGCGAAAAACACCACTATAGAGAGCAAGCAACTGGGGTGGCTTGAAATAATTCTGGAGGCGCCTCAGAACACCAAACCTCTTAGAAGCATGTTTAGAAAGAGAAGTAATGTGACTTTTGCAAGAGAGATCACTAGAAAAATATACACCGAGAATATTAAGAATAGATGAAGGTTTGAGTTGTTTGTTTTGAAGAAGATATCAAAGTTGTGTTAGAAGTTGTAACGATTAGAGAGATATATAATAACTGAGCTTTTGAGGCACTGAAAACTACTATGTTTACTCTACCTCAATTTGAAATCGTGAAAGATCAGATGCTATTAAGAGGAGGAGCCAATAACATTTAGGGTATAGAGCTTTTTACCCGCTTAAAAAATAACTCGATTCTAACGTATTTACGTGTCTAAAACGGTTTAAAAGTTATTTTGAAAATTTTCCCACTTTTTAAATCGATGGTGGGGTAAAACTTCAAATGAGAATGATCTTAAATTTGGGATATATACTTAACATTTTATTGGCTGCAAAAAATTTTGATAAATTTTATCTCTGCGTTTTAGAAAAAAAAGTTATATAACATTTTCCGACCAATTGTCGAAAAAAAATATATTTTTTTTTATTTCGGAAAATTTCAAAATTTGTTAAAAAAAAAAAAAAAAAAAAAAAAAAAAAAAAAAAAAAAAAAATTTTAAAAAAAAACTTCATTTTTTAAATTTTTTTTTTACAGAACACAGCCACTCACGGGAAGAGCCCTTTTCATGGAGAGGGCACACAAAATGAAGAAAAGAAGAAAAGTCACTCAAACACTGACCTAACGCACATCCCTCAGGTGGGCACAAACGGAAGCCTTGAAGAGTGGAAGATTAAATACAGGAGTTAAAATAGATGATGGAAGAGATCCACAGAGCAGAGGTGGCTGTAAAGGAGGAGGCACCACAAATGGCTAGCCTGGTTTTTTCTACATCCACACAAAATTCGCGCGAAAGTATGGCACACCTTGTGCAACGAGGACGACGCAACGGTGTAGGAATGCTAGACGCCAATTCCCTTGAGCACCTGCCATTGTAGAACCTAAAGAAATGAGATAGTGCGCCAACGTCAAGTCGCAGAGATAAGGGATCAAGAGAGTTTGAAAATAGCTGAAAGCTTATTAATCTTATAGCTTTAGACTCAACCCTATCCAGAAGAGAGGAGGAGCCGGATCCCTCCTCAAATGTAAGAACAGTAATCCAAACAAGGGCGAATAAGACCCTTAATATATTTTAGCAACTCCTCAGAAGAAACAAATTCTCGCAACCTGAACATAACTCCCAGCTTCTAAGAGGACGCTTTAGCAACCATTGTGATATATGGTTTAAAAGACAGTTTTTGTTTAGACCAAGAATGTTAATGTTATTTACAGGTGAGAGGCGAGAGCCATCGAAAAGGATAGGGAGATGTGAAGAAGTTGAGTTTTTAAAGAGTTGAATTTCACAAGGATGCTATGACCCCACCGGGAATCCTATCCAGATCGGCAAGAATAGAATCTGAAAGTTGAAAACGAGAAGCAACTCTAGAAACAAAAGGGAGAGCAGATTTGAAATGAGTAGAAAAATGTAGAGTTGAGTCGTCAGCATAAGAGTGAACAGAGTTAGAAATGCAATTAAGAAGATCGTTAATAATAAGTAAGAATAAAATTGGAGATAAAACAGAACCTTGAGGAACATCACAGTTGACAGAAAAATAGTAAGAGTTCGCTCCATCTACAAGTGCCGAAATGGAACGATCTGAGAGAAAACTAGACAAGAGTAAGCAAAAGGAAGGAGGAAACCAAAAGGAAGGGAGCTTGGAGAGGAGCGACGCATGGCATACCGGTCAAAAGCCTTGGATATTTCAAGCGCCACCACAGAAGACTCCCTAAAGTCCCTAAGGGCAGAAGACCATAGATCAGTAAGATAGGAAAATATGTCACCAGTTGAAATCGAGCGTCGAAAGCCATACTAGTGATCTGAGAGAAGAGAATGAGATTCCAAATGATCCAGGAAATGAGATTTGAGGAGAGTTTCAAAAATTTTAGACAGAACACAAGTGAGAACTATAGATAGATAGTTAGAAGGGTCAGAGCGACAACCTTTTTTCGGGATCGGCTGAACAAATGTACACTTCCAGCATTGACGGAAATTATTAGCATTAATGCATAGAGAGTAGAGCTGAACGAAAACAGGCGCTAACTCGGAGGCACACTCCCTCCGAACACAAGGGGGAATGCCATCCGGGCCACTGGCCTTCCTGACGTTCATAGATTTCAGGATCCCAAGCATCCGATCATGAGTAATTACAGGTAAAGACATGGGACACCTGAGAGGAGAAGGAGTAGGAGGAGGGATGCCAGAATCGAGCAGAGTGGAATTAGATGTCAAAAGGATGCCGAAGAGATTAGCCTTTTTAGAAGGAGTATTAGCTACAGAGCCATCAGAACGAATAAGAGGAGAAAAGGCAGATTTACAGAAGTTATTAGAGATATTTTTGACAAGAGGCCAGAAATTTTTATCAGTAGGAGAGCCATGGAGGTCAGCACACTTCCTTTTTATGAAAGCACGCTTAGTCCGTCGAAGAACATCCCTGCAACGATCCAATCTGAATAAAAATTAGCAAGTGTGATAGCAGAAGGAGAGTTTTTCATTCACGATAAGCATTGTCTCTCTCCCGAAGCACAAGAGAACAGTTCCCATCGAACCAAGGATTTTAAGGAGAAAAAGATTTAGTTGAAGATGGAATGAATCTGCCCATCCCGTCAAGGATTACGGCCCCTGCCTTTTCAGCAGGGACAGAAGCGTCCCATGAGACAAAGCAAGATTTACTAAAATGATAGTTAGCAAAGAAGCGGCTCACTGCCTTCCCAATTAGCCTGATTAAAATGCCAGAAGTAAGTTTAGGGCATGGTGGAGCTGTTGGAGAGAAAGCATTCTAACTAATAGCTTTAAGATTAAGGTCAGAGTTACCAATAGGAGGGAAAATGGTGTATTTATAACTAGAAGGAACAGTGGTGAAACATAAATGAAGTGTATTCAAGAATTGGTTAGGACGATCTGGAATGTGTGTATGTCCTTAAATCAACTGCTTCAGATCGTTGAGAATACTGAATGATTTGGCCTCCTTCCCACCTGTATCAGTATGAGAGAAGCCCAACCATTCAGTGTGGTGTACGTTGAAATCCCCTAAATAGATGACTTCAGCATTTGGATGAGAAGAAGTGACAGCCTCGTAAGAAGTAGTAAGATATTGAAAAAAAAAAAAAAACAGGAAAATCTGTTCCATTAAGGGAGCAAAAGCAGAAACACAAGATAATTGTAGTAATAGGAAGGCAGATTTTTAGCCTTAAAACATCGAAATTAGGAGATTCTAGATTTACGAGAAGTGTCACAGGAGTGTTAATGTTAATATAGGCACAGACTCCACCATTTAGATGGAAATTGTGAAAAAAGTTGTAGTTAGAGAAATTAAGATTGCTAGAGAAAGAATCCCTGTCCAACTGGGTCTCAGACAGAAGCAAAAGGTTAGGACGAGAGGTAGTGAGGTGGTGTTCTACAGACGCGAAATTAGATCGAAGGCCACGAACGTTAGCAAAGGTAATAGAAAGCCCCCGTCTACGCCCAACCTCACGATCACTCAAATAAGACGACATTTAAATATATATATATATATATATATATATATATATATATATATATATATATATATATATATATATATATATATATATATATATATATATATATATATATATATTAGGGTGATCCTTAAAATCAAATGTTTTATTTACTTTGCTCCTACCTCATCAATTTGTTGCATTTTAGGAAAAAACTCTGTAGCCAAAACTTTTTGGAGTTATGTCAATAGAAACATCTTGTACATGGATCACAAAGTTTTATATTAATGCCGATCTAGACCCAGCTCAAGTTCTTTTTTTTCACGGGTGCGTGCACCCCTTACTAGAGGACTCATTTCCGCTCTCGACCTTATCCGGAATGCTCATAAAACCAGACATTCTGAATGAAACAAAATGAACAATTTCAACCATTCACTATAGAAATATATGATTATGTAAGAAAATAATTTTCTATATTTACATGGATTAAACATTTTTATATTGGCCCATATATATATATATATATATATATATATATATATATATATATATATATATATATATATATATATATATATATATATATATATATATATATATATATATCGTCGACAAAATTGATTCAAATGATGAGGATAAAAATATTCAAATAACCGTTGGTGGGGTAAATTCCCCTAAGTTTAAAAAAGTTAAAAGATCCAGAGACAACATCATAACGCCCTTCTTATCTGCAGCTTGGATAGAACACAGATGTGTGATCGAACTGCCACATGTTTTCAGACTGAAACTGTCTGCTTTTTTGACCATGATATAAACAAAGTAAATATAAATCGGTCTTCTATTCGTCGTCAACGACAACGAATGACACAAAGGAAACACATAGCAACACATTTAAAGAAAGAATTCAAATCAGAGACTTCATTGATAGTTCACTGGGATGGGAAGTTGATGTAGAAGCTAACATCAAAATAACATGTTGATAGGATTCCAATTGTGGTATCGGGAAAGAACACTGCAAAATTATTGGATGTACCAAAATTAGAAAGTGGAAAAGGAATCAATGTGGCTAATGCTGTAGTTAAAGGAATTGAAATAAGAATTATTACTGATCAAATCTTTGGAATGTCTTTTGATACAATGGCTCCAAATACTGGCAGCAACAAAGCAGTACGCATATTCATTGAAGATAAGTCCCAAAAAGATTTACTATATCTTCCAACCAGACATCACATCTAGGATCTGATTCTTCAAAGTGTGTTTTCAGAGGTTCTCGGTGATTCTTCTGGTCCATGAATTTCTCCTATTCAAGAGGTTTGAAAAAATATTGATCAAAATATCTTCATCACTGACCTCGCAAAAATATTACTTGATATTAAAGAGGATATTACAGAATGGGTGATGAACGTCCACCATGAAAGAGGATTTGCGGGAGATTACTGTGAACTGAGTTAGTATTTTTTTCCTTGATATTGTAGCTCTTGGTGGCATCCGATTCCATGCTCCTGGACCAATGCATATGGCTAAGTGGATGCGTATGGTTATATATTCCCTGAAAGTATGGATGTTTCAGAACCAATTTCATTTAACAAAGACAGAAGAGACTGGGTCTCAGAGAATTTGTATATTTACAGTGAAGGTTTATGCCAAAATGTGGATAGTTACATCCAACTCTGCGGCAGCTCTTTGGAATGGTATTGATCTATTACATACCTTAAATCTGTGGAGAAAATAGATGCAAATGTAAGAAGTGTTACTTTAAATAAACTTTTACAACACCTTTGGTATCTTTCGGTAGAATTAAATGCACTTTCAATGTTTTATGCAAAGTGTCAACAAAAATTAAAAAGAAAATTGTCACTGCGATCATAGATGGAGCTAGCGGAAGTGGAAAACCTGATTGCTCACCTCCAAAGAGGTTACAATTCCATGGACATCAATTTTCAACTGCGAGTTACAAGATTTGCAACACGGCGGACAATTGCCTTTTTTCTAAAATTGAACATTGATATATGATTTTTACACACAGACCCTGAAACATGACTAGAACGATATGATTATCAGAAAGAGATTCATAATAACAGCAATATCAGTTACCAATGATTTTGCAGATCGAGAAGTCCCATTAACCCAAGAATATAATAAAACATTTACAAAGAATGATGATCAACTCCAATTCATAATTCCAGTAAGTAGCAGAACAGAGAAAACAATTCCCTGATAGTAAGAGGTCTACAATATTGGTGCAAACCAGGCAACAATGAATAGTTAGCAGCTATGAAACCCCCGTCATGAGCGGTTAATACTCCTACTGGAGGGGGACCTGGACGATTGCTCTCAGGGTAAAACTTTGACCTTGATGTGCAATATGTCCTAATTCATCAATTCTTGAAATATTTTAAATAATGTTTTTACTACCATAGCAACCTATTCGGAGTTAGGAGTAAAACTTTTTTAAAATAATTTTTCACGCATCATAAGGGCCACCCTAATATATATATATATATATATATATATATATATATATATATATATATATATATATATATATATATATATATATATATATATATATATATATATATATATATATATATATATATATATATATATATATATATATATATATATATATATATATATATATATATATATATATATATATATATATATATATATATATATATATATATATATATATATATATATATATATATATATATATATATATATATATATATATATATATATATATATATATATATATATATATATATATATATATATATATATATATATATATATATATATATATATATATATATATATAAAGAAGGCACTCCTCCTCCTGGATCGAACCACCACATGTTGCGAATGCGATCAACAAAAGCACAACCCTACCGCTGATATATTCGAACCCGGAAAAGATCAATTCAAGAACAATTTCAAGCAACAAATTTTCTGTCAAGGAATTATCACCAGGTTTTCACTATGTTCCTCCAACGTTCTCAAGATTTTAAATTATTTTTTCAACAATGTAAATGTAAGAATAATTTAAAATCTTGAGAACGTTGGAGGGACAGTGTGAAAACCTGGTGATAATGCCTTGATTGGTAAGCTCGTAGTTGGAAACTGTTCTTGAATCAAATTTTGGATTCGAGGATAGCTCAGAGGTAGAGCATCGTGTTTTGGTGATCGCATTCTCAACATGCAGTGGTCCGACTCCGGAGGAGGTGTGCCTTCTTTATCTTCCTATTATTGTTCTTTGTTTTCCATCATAATTATTGCTTTTACTGCAGTGTAAAAATAATATATATATATATATATATATATATATATATATATATATATATATATATATATATATATATATATATATATATATATATATATATATATATATAGGAACCGATATGGCCCCGGCCCCGGCTAAAAATCAGGGAAAACGGGGTTTGCCAGCCGAGGTTAAAATGGGAAATTATACTTAAGGGGACAATCCAATTTCATTTTTTTTTTTTTAATTTTCAGCCGATTCTCCTGAAATTTTCAGTGTATATAGCTTTTCTCTTTTTCTAGTGTTTCCCTGAGTCTATAACTATTAAAAAGTTTTTTTTTGGGGGGGGAAATTTGACCCTTTTTAAATGAATGGCAACGCCAAACCACTTTTCGGAATGACCTAAAATTTGTACTGTATATTCAGAATTCTATTGGCAACAAAAACTTGTAACAGACTTTTGTTCCTAGAGTTACAGGAAAATGTTATAAGCCCAAAACTGAACAGCTATTAAAAAATTTTTTTTTTTTGGAAAAAAAAAGACACCTTTTCGGACAAAAAAATTAAAAATTTAAACAAAAAAACTGCAACTATAACATTTATTTTTGGTGGGTGTATAGAGGAGAGATGGGGATACAAATTTCTTTTTATACTTTATTCAATGCAATTCGTAGGTTTCGAGATATTGCCTTGAAGACGGTCAATTTTTTGACCAAATTTCATAAATTCCCAAAGATTTTTAGGCTATATCTCTCTTCAAACAAATAGCATTTAATAAAATATATATATATATATATATATATATATATATATATATATATATATATATATATATATATATATATATATATATATATATATATATATATATAATTTTTTTTCTCCTCTGGTGAGCATCAGAATTGGGAAACATTATGAATCTGGTCGCTAATGGCCGACGTGACCCGACACACGGCAATTGAAAATGTGCAAGTCAAAGAAAGTTGAGAAAATAGATAAAGGAAGTGTGTTCAAGACTTTACCAGTAGAGTACATGTAAGAGTGAGCACAGCGGTTAAGTCTGGGGTCGGAGAGTTGGACAGAGAAAAGATGAGACTGTGTAGAAAGTCGTGTCGCACGAGCCCTTCTCAATGGAGGAGGTATGCGACGTGAGAATTCAGAAGAGCAATGTTCGTTGTAATAGCGATAGTATAGAGAAAGTGACGCAACATTTCGACGGGAAGAAAGAGATTTGAGAGAGTAAGTAAGAGCAAATGAGTTTATAAGATGAAAAGCCCTAGACTCCAGCTTTTCGAGAAGAGCTGTATGTGTGGAACAACCCCAAATGTGCGAGGCGTACCCCATACAGGGGCGAACAACACCCCTATGCAGAGCAAGCAACTATATATATATATATATATATATATATATATATATATATATATATATATATATATATATATATATATATATATATATATATATATATATATATATATATAAATAATAAATAATAATAATGTTGCCCTGTCCCTCCACAAAACAATGTCCAAAAATAAAGAAATTAGTAGGTAGCGTTTTTTTTTTTTTTTTTTTTTTTTTTTTAATATTTTTTAAAAAAAGGGAACGATTTTTGCACAAAAAAAAACTTCAAGTGCTTATAACTTTTTTCCTAGATGTGATATCAAAAATCTGTTCTCACCAATGCAAGAATTTTGGCTAAGATTATTCAGTTAAATTTTCAGCCCATGTGGACCAGTGGTTTGACCACGCTATTCATTTTTTTTTTTTTTCAACTTTGGGTCCAAATAACTTTTAAACCGTAATATGTTCAGAAAAATGATCGAAGTCAACTCAGAACTTCGGGACAAAATGATTATACCCTGAAAATTTCAGCTTAATCAGTGAAATAATAAAAAAAAATATTCAAACAAGATATAAGAAAATTAAGATTTTCCTTCTTGCTTTTTTAAAATGTTCTTTTTCTGTTTCTTTTGGCCACTCCTTTTCTGCTAGTGAATGTTCATCTTTGTGTTTTGTTTTTAGATACCCCATAGGAGTTACTTGAAAATTTTTCACTTGTAGCACCTGGAGGTCCTCTTCTAATTTCCTGGCTGCAGATGTTACATTTAGCTATTTCGAGCCTATCCTGAAACATTGTAAAGTACTCCCATACTGATGAAGCTGATCTTTTAACTATGTTGACTGAAGTAAAACAAAATAATAATTTTGAAATAATGTAGCTAATTGATACAAGTTTGAAACATAGCAATAAATAACAAAGATATGTATAAATACAGGTTATTATGAAAAATTTATATCTTACATTTTTTCAAACTTTACATTAGGGTCTTATAAAGCTGTTGAATCACTATTATGAATCAAAAACAAAAGAAATTTTTTAATTTTTGTACATTTTGTTATACAAAATCTGTAATTTTTTTATTTTTTTTGGAGAAAATCCATATAATCATTAATTTAAGTGAATTTTGGGAATTCTACGCCTTTCTTATAATTAAATAAACCTCAATTAAATTTATATCTAATTTTTTGGAAGCAAAATTTCAGTGCTTTTGACCTCTTTACAAATTTTAGGCAACCCCGGCCAGAACCCCGGCCCCGGCCAAATTTGGGTGACCCCGGCCCGGGCCAAATTCCAGCCCCGGTCGGTCCCTATATATATATATATATATATATATATATATATATATATATATATATATATATATATATATATATATATATATATATATATATATATATAATAACAACTCTGGTTAACACTGCTTGTTCCCGTGTTATCCACTGCAGGGAAGCTGACTTCTGGAATTACAATCGTCTTAAAATTTCAGAAACTAATGAAGTTATATTTCATCCCGGAATCATGCAAAACCAAAATCTCATTTCTCCGTCCTAAATGCAATAATAGTTCTAGTTCCACTTTCTCAGTAACTAACAAATTTTTCCAAAAAATGTCAACTAAAACTTTGCTACTTACTCTTTCCCTCTTCTAGTATCTTTTGACGGCACAAGTGACTTTTAGTCTTCTGCTAAAGCTGAAATATTTTCTCAAACTTATGCTTCAAATTAAACCTTTGACGATTCCGGAGCTATTTCTAATCTTCCAATCCCTTCCAACTCATTAATGCCTAATATTTTAATTTTCTTTAAAGACGTAATTTCTGTTCTCTCTGCCTTTGGCACTAAGATGACGTACGACCTTGATGGTATCCTTCTTGTGGCTCTCAAAAATTGTTTTTCAGAACTTGCATCTCTACTTGGCAAAATATTTCGTCTCTTTCATTCTACTTCAACCTTCACTTCTTGTTGGAAATACTTGCTCCTTATTGGAGAATTTTTCGCTCCTGTAATGAGTAATCTTTGAACATCTCTGGTGGTTGCACTCATACAGCTCTTCTATGAATAGTCTATTTTAGGGCTTTTCGTCTTATTACCAATTCCACTCTCATTAATTTATTTCCAACATCATTTTGACCGTCGAATTGTTGCGTTAATCTCCTTATACTATCTCTGTTATAATGGACACTGCTCTTCTGACCTCTGCCATCGCATTCCTCTTTCATTGAGAAGGAACGCTTGAGATTCTGTGACCTCAAAAAAACTGCTATCCTCAATCTTTCATGTCTCCTACTTGTAAAGTCGAGAGTTGCCGTCTTAAACTTGACCAATTTAAGGTGTTCACCTAACTCCGGTGAAGATTGGAAGGCCTCTGGATTTTCTCTCCAGAGGTGATATACTGTGTGCGTGTGTATATATATATATATATATATATATATATATATATATATATATATATATATATATATATATATATATATATATATATATATATATATATATATATATATATATATAATATATATATCAGGAACGTGCCTCTAGGAAGGTAGTGCCTACCCTGATCAAAATGTTAAGCAACAACATGTTCCTTATTGGGCATAATATAAACCAAATCCTACAAAATTATAAAGATTAATCTGATTATTAGTCATAAAATGCAAAAAAAAAAAAATGTTTTGTCGGTGATCCAATTTAGTGTATGCGAGTGTTTTTTTAAATATAGTTTTTCAGTTTTAAATTTGTTGATTTACTTTAATTTTTATCTAAAATGTAAAGTGTTTTAATTTTTTAGTGTTTCTAGTTAATTATAAAATGTTTTTATTGAGGGAAGAGTTCGTATTTTTTTTAGAAAAAGTATTGTTTTAACGTTAATTGAACTTTTACCGTTTTAAATTTGCTATCTCTTTTCTTCGGAGTTCGTGTATTCTTGTGTGAATGCGTGCGTGCGTGTGTGTGTTTCTTTGAATGTATAATTTGAGTGGTCGTGGGGTTGGGAGAAGAAGGGGCTTCTATTTCCTTTGCTAACGTCGGAAGCCTCAGAGCTAATCTCGCATCTGTCGAACATCACCTCATTAACTCTCGTCCTAACCTTTTGCTTCTGTCTGAGACTCAGCAGGACAGGGATTTTTCTCCTGCAATCTTAATGTCTCTAACTAAGGCGGCCTCTAATAAGCTGGGAATATTGTTCAGGTTGAGAGAATTTTTCTCTTCTGTGCAGTTACTTCAATTATTTAAGGGTCTTATTCACCCTCGTATGAAGTACTATTCTCACATTTGGAGGGAACTCCGGTTCCTTCTATCTCTGGATAGAGTTGAGTCTAAGGCTAAAAGATTAATTAACTGTCCTCTAATTTCAAACTCTCTTGACCCTCTATCTCTGCGACGTGACGTTGGCGCATTATCTCTTTTCCAAAGGTACTATATATAGAAATTTTTTGAAAAGAGATGGCAATTGCTCGAGGGAATTGGCCTCTCTCATTAAACCTCTTTTGCGTCGCCCTCGTTGCACAAGGGGTACCCTGCTCTCGCACGAATTTTGTGTGGATGCTGGAAACCCCAGACTTGCCCGTTGTGGTGCCTTCTTCTTTCCAATCACCATTGTTCTGTGGAACTCCCTACCATCATCTATTTTTCCTCCTCCATTTAATCTTCCTCTATTCAAGCTTCCGTCTGCACCCACCTGAGATGTGTGCGTTAGGTTCGGGGGTGGGTAGGTTATCTTCTTCCTTTCTCTTTTATAAGCCCCCTCTTTGAAAAGGACTCTGCCCGTTAATGGTGGTGATCTGTAAAAAAAAAAGTACATATAATTTGCCCTTGATTTTCAATCTCAGTATGTATGATACGTATTATTATTTTTACCCCCACTTGCTGCATATACTTCTTCAACGCCGTTTTCTTTATGAGCTATATAGGCAGAAGCAAATCTGACATCAGCTCAATGTCTCAGCATCTTCCATTTTGAGATGTTCCCGCTCTTGTGTTTCACAAATTTTTCATTTGTTTTAATTTTTTCCTTTCCAAACATTGATAATGAGTGTGTTAAAACATTTTCTAAAATGGATTATGAAGAAAAGAGACAAATTATAAAATAGTAGGCTAACACCAAACCTTTAAGATCTTTAACAGCGGAAAGTAGCCAAATTTATAAGAACATTTCAAACTATTTGGTATTGCAAGAATGGGAAGTTGTGTGGTTATATTATAACAAAAAGACTTTTGTTTTCCATTTTTGCTCTTTCCGATATCTAGAGAAAGTGTCTGGGTCGAAGAAGGATATTGTAATTTAAATAATTTGTTTAATGCTTTATGTAAATAGGAAAGATCAGCTGGACATTATTAAATCCAAGAATCATTGAAAACTTTTGGATCTACAAGATACATACAAATCTTCTAACATTGAAATTCACAATAAAAAGGTTAAAGAAACAGATATGTAATGAAAAATTGATTTATGCTACTTATTTTTTCATTAATCAAGAACTTGCTTTTCGCAGAGATAATGAACAAAATTTATCGTTAAATAATGGAAACTATGTTGAGTTACTGAACTATATTGCAAAATTTGGCAACAAATTTTCACAACATTTACAGAAATCCTCAGTTTTTTCTGGCCTTTCCAAGAGCACTATTCATTGCCATAAAAGTGGATGAAACGACAGATATTTCTTGTGCAGCTCAGTGTTCTACGGTATTGAGTTACGTGTTGAACTCTGATATTAAAGATGTCTTTATAGGACTTGACATTCTTGAGGATAGAATATTCGGAGGTGTAGCAGAGTGTATATTTAATAATTTATATAAATATGACTGCATTAAGAAACTTGTACCACAGACTTATGATAGGGCAATGGTTATGGCATCCCATTTAAATGGTGTTCAAAAGAAAGTGGAAAAAAGGTTCATAAGTTAAATCCTGTTCTATCTCATTCAGCAAAATTCTTACCTGAATATATAAGCTGTTTCAAGACCATTGAGACACTTGCCACATTATTTAGTCACCCTACAAAACATCCAATTTCTGGATGAGATAGTAAGAAAACGCATTCCAAAGGCAGCACCAACGAGATGAAGTTCGTGTTCAAAAGTAATCCAGACTATCTTACAACACCATGGTGATCTTGGCAAATTCTTCAAAAGCATGAACAGTAATCCGATATTGTGGGACCCAGATACTTTACTGAAAAGCAATAGGTTTTATAATTGGCTAATGAAAGACTCAACATACTCTTTTCTGATGGTTTATAATTAAATTTTTATTAAATCTGACACTCGTTTCAATATCTTACAAACTAAAGTGATGGATATTCCATATTGCATTGAGAGAATCAATGGAACAATAAATTTACTTGTGGATTTACACAAAAATTTCGAGGATTTATATGTAAAATTTGAAGAATATTACAGAGAAAATAATTCGCATAGAAGGTTCAGGTAAAAAAAGAAAGAATTAGAGTATTTGCTATAATTTTGGTAATATACTGAAGAACATGAAAGCAAGATTCATTTATTTCAAAAACTTCAAGTTTATTTCATTAGTTGATGGATATAGATTGCAAAACATTTCTTGCCAAGTAAATAGATATGCATTTGAAAGTTTAGAAAAGATTTCGCTGGAATTTACAGAGCACAAGTGTTTGAAAATAGATCCGTTAAAAATATTCCAGATTTTATATTTGAAAATGATCTGAACCAAAAGCTTCTTGGAGCTGTGAAGTTGTGGCAGTTAATTTCGACAGTTCCAGCTACAATTCTGTGAAGAGGACATTTTGTGCTTTGAAAAGAATTAAGAACTACACTAAGAACAGAATGATAAATCATAGACTTTTGTCCCTTGCTTCAATTTCCATTGAAAAGGGAAGACTTAGCAAAGTGGAGTAAGAACCCCACTTTCAATTTCTATGAAAGAGTGACAGATATATTTCCTTCAAAGAAAGATGAATGGATTTCCGAAACAAATATGCTAATAATAAGAAGAGTAAATTTTATTAACATTTTTATCGTTTTATATATTGACAAAGCTTTTGGTGACATTTTATAACATAAAGGCCACAGACTGCCTACCCTAAGTAACTACTCACGGCACGTGCCTGGTATATATATATATATATATATATATATATATATATATATATATATATATATATATATATATATATATATATATATATATATATATATATATATATATATATATATATTATATATATATATATATATATATATATATATATATATATATATATATATATATATATATATATATATATATATATATATATATATATATATATATATATATATATATATATATATATATATATATATATATATATATATATATATATATATATATATATATATATATATATATATATATATATATATATATATATATATATATATATATATATATATATATATATATATATATATATATATATATATATATATATATATATATATATATATATATATATATATGACCATTTTCTCGTTTTGTTTGTTTGCTTTTTTTTTTACTCTTTCTTTGTTTTTGCTGACATTTATTTGTTCTATTTTTCTTTATGCTCTCGTGTTTCATTTTCAACATCAATTAATTTTTTACTTTATTTTGTGAGTGAAATTGAAAAACAAGTAAAAGAACTCTTTTTGAATATTTATAATTCGTTAAGCTTAAGAGTAAATCAAACACGTCAATAAATCACGAGTTTATAACTTCAATTAAAAATTTTTTTTTGCCATAAAAAACAGAACAAAATAAAATTGGTTCAAGTTTCAATTTTTTATTAAATTGAAAATGTTATTTTTATTTCATTCTTGTTATTTTTCGGGTAGTTTGTTTAAATCATTTTATGGAATAAGCTTTAAAAATTTTACATCCATTTTACCTTTTATTTTCATTAGTATTTTTGTTATTTGTTATGGAATTGAAACAGAAAATGTGTGTGCACTGTAATTTTTCACCTCGAAATAGGTTTTAAAAGAGAAATTTTATTTTATGAAAATGTTTGAATTTTCATTAAATTTTATGCAACTGTCACAAATTTTTGCATTGCGAATCTTTCATGAGTAACATAACCAGAATGAGGTAGAATATATTCTTTTTAAAATTACTTATAAGCTTAAAATTACATTAAGAATAACATTTGAGCAAATATTGAAGAGTCTTTTCAACTTCACTAAACTTTACAAATATCATTTCCTTCTAATAAGGTGATCAGGTCAAATTTATATGTCTTATTACATATTTATTTATATTTTATAATAACAATAAAATACGTAACATGTAAAGAGAAGACTCTGGTATTTGATGGAAAAATGTGATTGATGTTACTGTGGTTTGACTTAACATCTGAAATCTCGAGTGTCACATTTTAAATCACTTTTAAAAAATTAGAAGTTAAGTATTTGCGTGGTATATGATAAAATCATATACCACGGAAAGACTATATTCCAGTTTGAAATTTAATTTATAGAAGGGAAACATGTGACACATAAAGAGAGCGAAAATTAAAAAAAAAAAAAACAATATTCAGGATTAGTATTTTCGGAACCGAATTAATATTTATACAAATAGAATGATTTATTTTCTGGTCGTTCTATAGCATTTGTTTCAGACTTCCACCGTTCATCCTTTAAATTTTTTAAGTGGGGGTCCAATCTTAAAAAAAAAAAATCATAATTTGACCGATTGAGCTGAAATTTTCAATTTAAATGCCTTTTCTCCCAATGATCTAAGTTAATTTCGAAAATTTTTCTGAGTGTATAAAGGTGGGAAAGGTATTTAGGGTCAAAAGTAAAGAAAAACCACTGGTCCACATGAGCTGAAAATTTAATTGAACAATTTTTGCCCCAATTTCTTGCGTAAGTTGGAACAGATTTTTGAAATCACGTCTATAAAATAGGTATAAGCAATCGAATTTAAAAAAAAAAAAAAAAAAAAAAAAAAAAAAAATAATTCCCTTTTTTTTTTTTTTTTTTTTTTTTTTAAAATACGCTACCTACTTTTTTTTTATTTTTTAGATATTGTTTAGGGGAGTGATAGATCTACAACTTTTATTCAAAGCATTATTAAATGCTATTTGTTTGAAGAAAGATAGAGCCTTTTAAACTTTTGAAATTTTTGAAAATTGGTCAAAAAATGAACCTATTTGACTAGCTATATCTCAGAACCTACAAGTCAGATCAAATAATATATAGAAAAGAATTTGTAGCCCCATTAATATTCTACATATCCACTAAAAATAAGAAATTTAGTAGTTGTAGTTTTTTTTTTGTTTTTTTTTTAATTGTTTTACAAAAAGGTGGATTTTTTTTTTTTTTTTAATTTTTTTTCGATAGTGGGTCAGTTTTGGGCTAATAACATTTTTTGAATAACTCTAGGAGCAAAAGTCTGTTAGAAGCTTTTGTAGCCAATGATTTTGAAATACAAACTCCAAATTCCAGACCAAAAATTTTTTTAAAGTGGCTTCACCGTAGATTTAAAAGTACTTTAATTAAATTTTCGAAATGACTTCTAACATTTAATCCCTCATAAAACGTTATGAATGGACTTTTTCATCGGAAAAAAACATATCTATATTGAAAATCACAGGAGAATCGGATAAGAACTAAAAAAGTTTAAGATTGAACCCCCCCCCCCTTAATAGTGTTGTTCCTCAATGTTTCTCCAATTCCCAACACTTTTCCTACTTTTAATTAAATACCTTCTCTCTATTAATTTATCACCTATCTATTAACATGATGATGACTCCACCCTTCATTACTACATTCAACCCAACAGTAATTAATTGAAGCTAAAATGGGGACCTTGGAGCAACTAACAACTGACACTTCTCGTAATTCTAATTGGGTCGAAGAAAACATGGTTGTCTTCAGTGCAACAAAAACTTGTTTCTCCATCTCTCTACTCGACACAATTTTCCACACAGCTATGATACCTTCTTTGAAAGCACACAACTCAAACCTTCTTCTGTCCTTAATATTCCCGGTGTTTCTATTTCTCGTGATCTTTCTTAGAAATATATATATATATATATATATATATATATATATATATATATATATATATATATATATATATATATATATATATATATATATATATATATATATCTTATATATTAAATATAAATATATATATATATATATATATATATATATATATATATATATATATATATATATATATATATATATATATATATATATATATATATATATATATACAACACATACACCAGATGGTGAACACATTATGGAAATGAATCAATAATTTCTTAAACTATAAGTGGGTGATTTATTATTGCTTAATAATTAATCACAATAATAAATGGAGTTGCTTTTCTAAATATATATATATATATAATATATATATATATATATATATATATATATATATATATATATATTATATATATATATATATATATATATATATATATATATATATAACGCTTGTGATTTCTTGATGGTGGAGAAAAACACTTGGATGTTTCACAATTTTATTTTAAGCGTTATAATTTTATTTGAACAAATTGAAATGATGGACAAAGATAGTGCACGTCTTGTTGAGAGGCGATCAAGCGAGAGAAAGGAGGCAAAGGGAGTACCACTCCGTGTGACTCATTCCCCCTCGGTCGACTGCCAGACGTAAGATTTTCGCTAGATTAGATTGTTAATTATATGATATTAAAAGTTAATTAATTAAAGATATTTGGTTGTGACACAATTTAATTTGTTAAGACACCATATTACTACCCCGCCTCATTCTGGAAGAACTTAAACCTAACTTAAAACTAAAGCGGGACTCAGAAGGGGGGAGAGTGCGGATACAAAGAGGGGAGGCCGGGGAAGCAACCCGGCGGCTCAACGAGCAAAACTCTGCCACAAGCAAATAAAGCACAAAGAAATTATCATTATTATTATTTTGGCACAAAGAATTATCATTATTATTATACACACACTTATAAGATTATTATTCAGATGATTAAAACATAAGACACTGGAAGGCAGAAGACTGCGAAGTCGGCTGCAAGGGCTTGACGTGAAGCGTGGAACAGCGCGGATGGATGATGGAACGACACTTGATACTTTGAAGCCGAAAGCGTTGAAAGAACTGCAGACGCCCCAACTTCAGTTGTCGGCATTGAATTCTGAAAGCCATCTTGAAAATGAAGCCGCCTGTGGCTCTTGAAATGAAACGATGGTGTTGATTCTTGCAAGCGGTAAAGACCTCTCCAAAATAAAAGATGTGTAATACGGAAGCAAGATGGCGAACAAACGTACCGGCTTTTGAGGAAGAAGGCTGAGTAAGATAATCACTTCACTTGAAAATTTAATATGAAAAGACTCCAGGTTCACCAATATAACGCTTGTGATTTCTTGATGTTGGAGAAAAACACTTGGATGTTTCACAATTTTATTTTAAGCGTTATAATTTTATTTGAACAAATTGAAATGATGGACAAAGATAGTGCACGTCTTGTTGAGAGGCGATCAAGCGAGAGAAGAAGGAGGCAAAGGGAGTACCACTCCGTGTGACTCATTCCCCCTCGGTCGACTGCCAGACGTAAGATTTTCGCTAGATTAGATTGTTAATTATATGATATTAAAAGTTAATTAATTAAAGATAATTAAAGATATTTGGTTGTGACACAATTTAATTTGTTAAGACACCATATATATATATATATATATATATATATATATATATATATATATATATATATATATATATATATATATATATATATATATATATATATATATATATATATATCCTCTGGTTGGGCAAAGGCCATACATAGGGCCTACATATTTCCACAGAAGTTCGGGAAAATTCAGAAATCTGGTGGCTAATAGCCGTATTCAAATCAAGGGAAGTTTTCAAAACAGATAAAGGGAGTGTGTTCCAGATGTAAGATTGAGCATGGCTATTAATTCTGGGGTCAGAGAGTTGAACGGAGAAAGGATGAGACTGTGTAGAAAATAGATTCGCACGAGCCCTTTTCAATGGAGGAGGTTCATTGTAATAGCAAAAGTATAGAGAGAGAGGGATGCAACAATTCGACGAACAGAAGTGATTGGAGAGAGTAAGAGCAAAATTTTTTATTGGACGAAAAACCTTAGACCCCACCTTTTTAAGAAGAACTATGTGTGTGGAAGTACCCCAGATACGTGAGGCGTACTCCATACAGTGGAGAACATTACCCAAATAAAGAGAAAGCAACTGGGATGTTATTAAAAAAATCACGAAGGCGCTTCAGAACATCCAATCTCTTAGAGGCTTGTTGGAAAAAGAAGTAATGTAATCCTTCCAAGAAAGATCATGAGAAAAAGAAACACAGAAAATACTAAGAGAAGATGAATGTTTGTGTGGTGTGTTTTCGAAGAGGATATCATAGTTATGTGGATGGTTGTGTCGTGTAAAAAGATGGAGGAACTGAGTTTTTGATTTATTTAAAATGACCATGTTTTCTCTGCTCTAATTTGAAATGCGAGAAAGATAAGAGGACAGTTGCTGCAAATTGAAAGAAGTATTGCATGGTGAAATCATCGGCATAGGAGTACATAGGAGACGAAGTAATAAAGAGAAGGCCATTGATGAAAATTGGAAGAAAGGGTTAGGAATAGGACAGATTCTTGAGGAACACCACTATTTATTGATTTAAAGGAAGAACGGTGGCCGTCTTCAGGTGTTGCTATAGAACGACCAGAAAGGAAATCAGAAAGGCCACAGAGAGAAGAGTAGGTTCCGAAATAGAAATAGTTTGGAAATCAAAGCTTTGTTACAGACTTTATCTAAGGCTTTCGATATGTCTAGCGACACATCGAAAGATTCACCGAAACCCAGAAGAGCGGAGGACCAAGAGTAAGAAAGTTGTTAAAGAAGATCACAAGTAAAACGTTCTTTTGGAAAGCCATTCTGGCAATCAGTGATAAGATTAGAAGAATTAAGGTGTTTCCAAATGTTCCTATTTAAGGACAGATTCAAAAAATTTATAAAAAACGGAGGTTAAAGAAATAAGACGATAGCTAGAGAGTTGAGAGTGGTCCCCTTTCTTCGGCACAGGCTGAATGAGCGCACGTTTCCAGCAAAAATGGAAGGTCGAAGTGGAGAGAGAGAAATGAAATAGTTTACAAAGGTAGGGTGCAAACTCTGTACCACAAGTTTTGAGAACTGTAAAAGGAATACCATCAGGACTATACGCCTTCTTAGTGTTAATCTCAGAGAGAGCAGATTACATCTTTAGAAGAAATTAAAATATTAGACATAAATGCGTTGGGGGGTTTGAAGGAGGAGGATTAGCTCCGGAATCGTATAGGATGCATAGCAACGAGCTAGCTTAGAATCCTCCATTTTTAAAGCTAATAAAGAATTACAACTGAACACTTTTATTGATATTAACCTTAGTTCTAACGATTTATAAAATTAACTTGGTCTCATCTGAATCTGGATCATGGATATTCATACCTTTGTCTAATCGAGAAACTTTCAACACAATCGAAATACATCCTTTTCCACAACATCTATACACAGTTTCGTGTTTCATTTACGACCAATGATCGAATTTATGATATTAATAAGACAAGTTTTTATATACACACACTGATCATGATCATTTTAAGTTGTGCAAATCTGTACGAAATTTGCATGCAAGTCCGTTGACCGAACCAATTTTTACTTTTGACGTACGCGAATGCATGATGATTCTCTACACAAACGGTTCATTTAATGACCTACATAAATTATGTGAATTTCATAAACCGACGAAAGACACCATCATTGCAATATCAGCTCATTCACACCTTTTCATTTCTGTCGGAACCCCTAAAAAAGGAATCATGCATTGCGGAACTTTACATCCGGAGGAAGTAACAATGACATATATATATATATATATATATATATATATATATATATATATATATATATATATATATATATATATATATATATATATATATATTAAAACCAAGGGGAACAATAAGAACTAATTACCATACCTTCATAAATTCAACACACGTGAATTACAACCCAACACTGAAATTAAGTATTACCGATCAGCGGGATCTTACATTAGATGTTAATATTCAGAATCATATGATTAGATCGGTCATCAACGAAACAGCACACACAAAGATTACTGTTGTATCATGGAATCGAGCATTAGATTATATTAACGACACACTAAAGGTACACAAATCATGTCTTGATTACATTCCATCATTAACCATATCCATTGGATTATCGACAGTCGTAGAAATAATTATAACAATAAATATGTTTGCATTTATATTTAGAAAGTATAAGAACCTAAAAATTGCCCATAATACGATCGGTGTAACTCACGATGCTAGGAAAAAAAAGAACGTATTCCAAATGAAATGTTACTAAAAGAAATGACATTATTAAATAAGCTTAAAACCTTGACGAGAGGAAGCGATCCCCTGAGAGAGGTTTTAAAATTTATTAGATTATTGTCCCCAAGGACGAGTTTATTACAATCGCCTGACACAAACCAAAAAACATTTGGAAAGAACTACAGGTTAAGTCAATGAAGCCATTGTTAAAGCAATAGACACTTCATCGACTTCCGATTAATCAGGAAAATGAATTTTAATTTAGTACTTTGTAAATTGAACTCGAAAATCATTATAACGTTGCATTTTTCTTTATTATTGATTTGCGTTTTTTATTTGGTTTGGTATTATTTATTATTTAGAAGTAAATTTAAGAAGAATTGAAGTGAAATAATAATAATTATTTAACTAATTATTAATTATAATAATAATAATAATTGTCATTAATAATACTAATAATAATAATAATAATAATTAATAATAATAATAATAATAATAATAATAATAATAATAATAATAATAATAATAATAATAATAATAAAATAATAATTATTATATACTACTACTAATAAATAATAATAGTAATAAAATAATAATAATAAATAATAATAAATAATAATAATAATAATAATAATTAATAATTTAATAATAATAATAATAATAATAAATAAATAAAAAAAAATTAATAATAATTATAATAATAATAATAATAATAATAATAATAATAATAATAATAAAATAATAATAATAATAATAATAATAAATAATAAATAATAATAATAATAATAATAATAATAATAATAATAATAATAATAATAATAATAATAATAATAATATAATAAAAAAAAAAAAAAAAAAAAAAAAAAAAAAAAAAAAAAAAAAAAAAAAAAAAAAAAAAAAAAAAAAAAATATATTATATATATATATATATATATATATATATTATATATATATATATATATATATATATATATATATATATATATATATATATATATAATATATATATATATATATATTTATATATATATATATATATATATATATATAAATATATATATACTATAACATATATATATATATATATATATATATATTATATATGAATTCAAAGTCCAAACCCGCTTTCTCGTCGTGAACCCTGGACCAGAAATAAAGGAGCTATATCTAGGGTAGGACAGTCCCAACAAGCCACTACTCGAAAATATTATTGCTTGCATAACTCAAGGATCAGCTTCTGAAAACAGACGAAATTTTGAAAACAGACAGCAAAAACGTTTTTGGACTAACAACTTGACTACCGATTTTTCAAATTTTAGAATGGTAACTTTGAATGTGGGTACATATAGTGGGAAGGAGGAGGATATCTTTGATGTGATGAAGGAAAGAAGAATCAATCTTATGGGGATGGCAGAGATGAGGATGATTGTAGAAGGGAGGGGTAAAACGTTGGGTGACTGTTGTGTGTTAATATATAAAGAAGTGAAAGAAGGAATAAGAAAACATGGAGTATGTTTCATTGTGGGCCAAGAAAGTCGTCATTCAGAAGGAATAAGAAAACATGGAGTATGTTTCATTGTGGGCCAAGAAAGTCGTCATTCTTACAGAATGTTGAATGTGACAGTGAGAGAATTGTTTTATGCACCTTGAATATTGGAAGGCGAAGACTTCATATATACCAGGTGTATGCTCCACAGCTGAGCCATAACGAGGAGGAAAATAAAAGATTCAGGGATTAGTTGGTGTGATTTGTGGAAGTGGGTAGAGGAGGTGATGACACTTTTGTGTTGATGAGTGATTTTAATGCGAGAGTCGGGAAAAGGAGAGATGAAATACAGGTGTTGAGACCGTATGGTGAAGAAATAAGAAATTACGAGAGAGATTAAAACAGATTTGTGCATGCGAAATGATTTGGAAATAATGAACGGATTTTTCCAACAAAGAAACTCGCACAGATACACCAGGTATAGATGGAACCAGCATACAGGAGGTTTTGACCAAAAATCAATAATAAATTATATAATTACATCAGATAGAGGGATCATTTAAAATTTAATGGTAATACCATTTCTGGTTGTAGATATTAAAATTATGACGGAAAGCTGCAGACAAGGGAGAAGAGAAGCGTGATAAAAGTGAAAGAACTGAGGAGAGAAGACAAGAGATGGGAACATAAAGAGGAAATAGAGAGAAGATTGGAGGAGAGAGAGAGAGGGGGAGACACGAGGGAAGAGCAAATATAGTGAAAGAAGTGGCAGAGGTAGTTTTGGGAAAAAGGGGTTGGAAGGACAAGAAAAAGACATGCAACAAGGTGGAATGATGAAGTCAAAAGAGCCATAAAAGAAAAGACTCAGAAAATGAGAGTATGGTTGAAAAATAGAACAGAACAAATGAGAGCAAATTATGTAGAAGCTAGAAATGAGACCTAGAAAATAAAGCGGAGACAAAAGGAAGAAGCGTGGAAAAGAATGAAAAAAAGAGATAGTGGAGTATGAGGGAAGAAATAAAAAGAAAATTTAAGATTAGCAAAAATCTATAGAGGGTCAAAAAGTAAGATATATAATATTAAAGAACGAGAAGTGTTGGTATAACGAAATGATATAAACAGACGGTGGACGGAGTATTTTGAGGATTTGTTAAATGTGGAAGAGGAGAGAAGGAAAGAGATGAAGGGAGAAGACAGAAATGAGAGAGAAATTGGCGATGAAGAGGATGAGATTACAGAAGAGGAGTTTGATGAGTCGCTGAAAAAAATGAAAAGTGGCAAAATACCATGAGAGGATGAAATATCGATAGAATTTAAAAAGAAGGGAGTAGAGAAACTGAAAAAAGAGATCCTTAAGTTGTTTAATAGATGCTTGAGAGAAGGAAATCTCCCCGGAAAGGTGGGGAAGATCGATTATATGTCCTATCTACAAAGGAAAATGAGATTCTGGAGAATGTAAAAATTACAGAGAAATGAGACTAATGGACTCATTAGACTGATAGTAAAAATAAATTTAGGGGAGGAGAAGTATCAATATAGAAAAAAACAGAAATACTGTGGATTTGATTTTTGCTCTGAGACAGAAGGTAGAAAAGATATGTGAACATGATAAGAATAACATTTTTCAACCTGAGAAAGGCTTTTCATTCGGTTCCGAGGGAGAAGCTGTGTAGGATGTTGGGAGAACAATATCAAGTAATTGTAAAGTTGAGAAAAGAAATTGAGAGTATATATGAGAACTGTGAGTGTAAGGTTAGAACCGGTTATAAAAATATAAGATGGCTTAAAGTAAAAACAGGAATAAAACAGTAGTGCTATGTTCCCAATTCTATTTATAACACATTAAGATTGAGTAATATAGAAGGTAAAGGATGAAGTGCAAGTCCTGGATGGAGATGTTATGGCTTATGCAGATGATTTGGCATATAGCAGCCAAGACCTAAAGAGATTAAGAGTGGTGATAGAGGGCTTTCCTGAGAAGTTGAGGGAGACAGGTCTAAGTGTAAATGTAGAGAAGAGAGAACTGCTAATAATTAATTGAGAGGAGGAAGGAGAGGAATTTATGTTCGAGGAAGATGGTGAGGAGATGGGGATGATGGAGAGTTGCGAATATTTGGTGTGTGTTCACAAAGGATGGAGGAAACGTACTGAAAATTACAAACAGGATGGAGAAGTACGGAAGAGTGGTGAGAGCGTTGTATGAGATTTTTTCTGATAGGAGGATGGATTTGGAGGCAGAAAAGATAATTTTTGAAAGTATTCTGACCCCAATCTTGTTATATGGGGCGGAGACCTGGAGTACAGCTACAAATGAAGAAACTAGAATTCAAGCATCAAAGATGAGAGTATTGCGATTGATGGTGGGAAGGACCAGGAGAGAGGGGATAAGAAATGAAAGAATTAGAGAAAGTAAAGGCATAAATTCAATCGTCAACAAGAAGGATGCAGCGAGATTAAGATGGTTTGAGCTTGTGTAGAGGATGTAGGAAGGGAGAGTGACCAGAGAGAGATAGGTAGGAGTGATCGCTAAAGGAGAGAAGACCGAGAGGAAGATCCAGGAAAAGATGGATGGAGTCTGTTGACAGCTCATTAAAACGACATCAGCTGCCAGTGAGGGAAAAACTAGTAGGAGATGAAATTTTGGACTACAAATCAAGATGGAGACGAGTGCTGACCCCCCTGACAGGTTCCTAGACCCTTGCTGGGAGGGGAAATATATATATATATATATATATATATATATATATATATATATATATATATATATATATATATATATATATATATATATATATTATATATATATTATATATATATATATATAATATGGAAGTAAGCTTATCAATTTCAGGTAATATGGTTTTTTTAATTATTTTCAGAATATATAAAGTAAAGTCAAGAACCTTGTAGTCTTTGGGACTTTAGTCTTGGACCTTTAGTCTGGAATCCTTTAGGGGACCTTATACTTGGATGTTCGTCCGTTTTAGGAGTGAAAAATCTTAGAAAACTTCTTTTCCATCAGTTTTGCAGTAAAATCTATGCCGATTCAAAATCTGTAATTAGTTTTTTAAAATTCCTAGCGGTTCCTGAGAAAAAGAATTTTTAAGTAGCACATGTCGAATGACCTTGAAAAAAGCATTGTGCGTGTGCTATACATTTTTTTTTTTTTTTCAAATTTTTTCAAGTTTTTTTAAAGAAAACTTTCTCCTGATTCCAAATATGTAATTAGGTTTTAATAATTCCAAATGGTTACTGAAATATAAAAACTCGATCATGGAATATTATTCAACAACAACAATAAGAATTTGGGGGTCTTTTGTGCGTGAGGTGGTAATTATTTCTTATATTATTTTTTCATCGGTTTTATAGTAAAATTTATGCTGATTCTAAATATGTATGTAGTTTTTCAAAATTCCTAACGGTTCCTGAGAAAAAAAACTTTTCATGTGATACTTGTCGAATGACTTTGAATTTGGCGATATACGGCAACTTCAAAAAAAAATTTTTTAATAAATTTAAAAAAATTTTTTTGATAAAACTTTATTGGAAATAATAAGCAGATTCCAGATATGTAATTAGTTTTTCATAACTCCAAATGGTTACTGAGATAAGACCACTCAAACATGGAATGTACTCTATAAATAACATTATGAGTCTTACGTACATGCGATTTTCTCGAAATAGCACTTTTCAGGTATAAAAATTTGAAAAAAAAAAAAAAAAAAAAGGCTACAGCATTTTTCTTAGAGCTTTTTAATTGAATTAAAGACAGTTAGAGGAAAATAAATGTATTTATCTGATCCCATTGAATGTGCGATTCAAATAAAAATATTCACTTGAAGTCAAAAATGTTCAAAAAAATAAAATTTGCATAATTTCCGACGACTCTGAGCAAGAATTTAACCATCTGAGCAACCACCACCTTACATTATAAATTTGTACGCCTTTGATTTCCACATATATTCCAAATCTTATATATATATATATATATATATATATATATATATATATATATATATATATATATATATATATATATATATATATATATATATATATAATATATATATATATATATATATATATATATATATATATATATATATATATATTATATATATATATATATATATATATATATATATATATATATATATATATATATATATATATATATATATATATATATATATATATATATATATATATATATATATAATATATATATATATATATATATATATATATATATATATATATATATATATATATATATATATATATATATATATATATATATATATATATATATATATATATATATATATATATATATATATATATATATATATATATATATATATATATATATATATATATATATATATATATATATATATATATATATATATAATATATATATATATATATATATATATATTATATATATAATATATATATAT
>SEYY01000484.1:137750-145359 GCA_009176605.1 Armadillidium nasatum | reverse complement strand
TTATGATGTTAAATTATATAATAACACTATCCCACGCCTCACATTATATTTTTAAAACTTATTTTAATGAATTTCAATGGAATTTTTCGTTTAAAATGAGTTTTCCATTTTCAATGGAAGTTTATTACGTTTAAATAAGTTTTCCATTTCACTTAACATTTTCGATTGTCAATTACCTAAAATATTAGAACAACCCAGATAATATGTGTGAGGAGTCTGATTCTTTTTCATATTATGATTCTAAATTATTTAATAACACTATCCCAAGCCTCACATTGTATTTTTTACACCTATTTTAATGAATTTCAATGGAATATAATGTTTAAATAAGTTTGCCATTTCACTTAACATTTTCGATAGTGAATTACCTAAAATATTGGAACGACACAGATAATATTATGCAGGAGTCTAATTTTTTTCCATATTATGATTCTAAATTATATAATAACACTATCCTACGCCTCTCATTGTATTTTTTACACTTATTTTAATGAATGTCAATGAAATATAACGTTTAAATAAGTTTGCCATTTCACTTAACATTTTCGATAGTGAATTACCTAAAATATTGAAGCGACACAGATAATATGATGCAGGAAACTAATTTTTTTCCATATTATGATTCTAAATTAGATAATGACACTCTACCACGCCTCACATATTTTTCATACTTATTTTAATGAATTTCAATGGAATATTACGTTTAAATAAGTTTTCCATTTCACTTAACATGCTCGAAGGTCAATTACCTAAAATAATGGAGCGATACAGATAATATGAAGCAGAAATCTGATTCGTATCTATATTAGGAATCTAAATTCTATAATTAAATTATCCCAACACTCACATTATATTTTTCACACTCATTTTAATGAATTTCAGTTTAATATTACGTTTAAATAAGTTTTCCATTTCACTTAAAATTTTCGAAAATCAATTACCTAAATTATTTCAGCGATTAAGAAAATTTAAAACAAAAATCCGATTGTTATCCATTTTAGGAATCTAAATTCTATAATAACACAATTCCAAGCCTCACATTATATTTTTCACAATCATTTTAATGAATTTCAATGGAATATTACGTTTTATAGGGGTCGGTGCGACCCCTGTTGTTTGTTTGTTTGTTAATGAGTAGAGATTGCGAGACAGTCACACAACCAACCAGACTCCACAGCAAGGATGATTGAAAATGAAGGCGATATTCGGAATTTATTAATACAAATAAAATTCTAATCACTCCAGGGTAGGTGCAGACAATTGAGGATTATCAGAAAAAGGACTAAGACCCTATCTGAGTGAATAATAAAAAAAAAAGAATATAAATAGTACATCCTTTTCATGAATATTAAAATACATACATGAAAAATAACACACAAGTAAACACACACACACACACACACACACATATATTTATATATATATATATATATATATATATATATATATATATATATATATATATATATATATATATATATATATATATATATATAAAAAAAAACAAAAAAAAATATGACTACCATTGTAAGTAAACAGCATAACACCAAAATTTATACATAACGGTAATTAAGAGAGGCAGCCGTTACAAAATAAACTATTTGGCAACTCGTTTACGTTAGAGCTGCCGCTGGTTCCTTCCTGGGTATATTACACTAAAAAAAAATAGTAAAATGTCTATCAATATGAAATTCACACCGATGCTTAAGGATGATAATAATAATAATAATAAAAGAAAGTAACAACAAAAATTTGATATTAGTTCCTAACTGTATCTCTATTAATAAAAATACATGTGTAAACACATGCGCAGATTCACCGTGTGCACTATACAGAACACCCATACGCAACTCCTGTGCACACATACTTGTAAACGCACATGGAAAGATACACACGTACATACATACAACATATATATATATATATATATATATATATATATATATATATATATATATATATATATATATATATATATATATATATATATATATATATATTTTGGGTGGCATAATTGATAAATAAGAAGTATGTATCCCACAAAACTCTTTCCGTACCTAGGGTAACGTGATTTGCTAAAGAGATATAAGTGAAATCTTCCTTTTTCGCTAGAAACGATCTTGAACACTCACAGGGCAAGCAAAAACGTATTTTGAAGCCGGTGGCTATGTTAGGACACTAGAGAAAAGAGAAGGACATTATAACAAAATGTAAGTTTCCAACGACTTCCAAAAATAGCACTATTGAATAATTAATGAATTTCCCTAGCAATCGAAAAATTCTTACCTGATAGAAAACGAAAGTTTGTCGTTGTGATGAAAAAAACTTGAGTTCACGATAATGAGAACTAGGAACCAACAAAAGAAGCTTGCGCTACGAGCGACGACGAGAACGAAAAAGGGTACGCTTTTTTAAATTTTAAAACGTTTCACTCACGCTACCCATCTAGCGATTTTTCGAGTGAAGGATGATTTTACAATGACGTCACTGCTGGTAGCGCCTACAGTTTAATTAAGTTTTCCTTTTCACTTTACATGCACGAAGGTCAATTACCTAAAATATTGGAGCGACACAGAAAATATGGTGCAGAAATATGATTCGTATCCTTTTTAGGAATCTAAATTCTATAATAACACTATTCCAAGCCTCATTTTATATTTTTCAATCATTTTAATGAATTTCAATGGAATATTACGTTTAAATAAGTTTTCCATTTCACTTAACATTTTCGAAGGTCAATTACCTAAATTATTGGAGCGACACAGAAAATATGATTCAGAAATCTGATTTGTATCCATATTGGGAATCTAAATTCTATAATAACACTATCTCAAGCCTCACATTATATTTTCCACACTCATTTAAATGAATTACAATCGAATATTACGTTTAAATAAATTTTCCATTTCACTTAACATTTCCAAAGTCAATTACCTAAATTATCGGAGCGACATAGAAAATATGATTCAGAAATCTGATTCAAATACATATGTGGAACCTAAATTCTATAATAACACTATCCCAAGCCTCACATATTTTTTACACTCATTTTAATGAATTTCAATGGAGTATTACGTTTAAATAAGTTTTCCATTTCACTTAACATGCACGAAGGTCAATTACCTAAATTATTGGAGCGACACAGAAAATATGATGCAGAAATCTGATTCGTATCCATATTAGGAATCTAAATTCTATAAAAACACTATCCCAATCCTCACATTATATTTTTCTCACTCATTTTAATGAATTTCAGTAAAATATGACGTTTAAATAAGTTTTCCATTTCACTTACCATGCACGAAGGTCAATTACCTAAAATAATGGAGCGATACAGAAAATATCAAGCAGGAATGTGAATCGTATAAATATTAGGAATCTAAATTATCTGAGAACACTATCCCAAGCCTCACATTATATTTTTCACTCTCATTTTAATGAATTCAATGGAATATTACGGTTTAATACATTTTCCATTTCACTTAACATGCGCGAAGGTTAATTACCTAAATTATTTGAGCGACGCAGAAAATATGATGCACAAGTCTGATTCGTATCCATTTTATGAATTTAAATTCTATAATAATACTATCCCAAGCCTCACATTATATTTTTCACACTCATTTTAATCCATTTCAATGAAATATTACGTGTAAATAAGTTTTCCATTTCACTTAACGAGCACGAAGGAAAATTACCTAAATTATTGGAGCGATACAGAAAATATGATGCCGGAATCTGATTCATATTCATAATAGGAATCTAAACTCTATAATAATACTATCCCATGTCTCACATTATATTTTCACACTCATTTTAATGAATTTCAATGGAATATTACGTTTAAATAAGTTTTCCATTTCACTTAACATGCACGAAGGTCAATTACCTAAAATATTGAAACGACACATGATGATGCAGAAATGTGATTCATATCCATATTAAGAATCTAAATTCTATAGTAACAATATACCAAGCCTCACATTATATTTCTCACACTTATTTTAATGAATTTCAATGGAATATTACGTTTTAAATAAGTTTTTCATTAATAATATATGTGATAAATAAATTGAAGGTGATATATATATATATATATATATATTATATATATATATATATATATATATATATATATATTATATATATATATATATATATATATATATATATATATATATATATATATATATATATATATATATATATATAATATTTTTTTTATGAATAATTAACATTATTTTTCTCAAGCATATTTTTAATATATGCCATTTTGTTAGAATAAGTTTCCTCTACTGCTTTAATTTTCACTATTTCTTCCAAATTACTATTCTAACAAATTCATGTCATAGTTTGGGTGTTCAGGTGTGAATCTCCAAGTAACCTGAGAATTCATTCTCTGGGTATCACCATATTAGAATGAAAATTATTTCGATTTTTTATATTTGTAATTATCTGCAATAATATCAAGAATGATATATAGATTTTAGGAACGATGTATCGATTATTACGGTATTGTTGCTGCCGGTTATGATATATCGTGATGATGCATTTTATTAGTGGATTATAAATTTCGTCATTACACTTGAATTGCTGTGAATAATGTAAAAACCTCTGTGAAATATAGTAAATAAAAATAAAGAAAAACTAGCATAAGTATTCAAACCCCCAACTATTAAAGATTAATATAAATAAAGAGAAAATAAACCAAATAAAGTAAGAATAACTTTTTTATATAACAACAAGACATAGGCCTAGAAGAGGTTAAAGCACTAAACCCCTTTTGCATACATATATATATATATATATATATATATATATATATATATATATATATATATATATATATATATATATATATATATATATATATATATATATATATATTCAATTAAATTTTAAGATAATTTTATTGAAAATTATGTTTTTAACTCCAAAGAAAGGGTTAGCGGACAGTTGCGGACTTCATTAAATGACAAAAAAATAAAAAAATTTGTTTTGCAGAATTACGAATTACGGAATGTCCAGCAAAGTTTGCGGAATATTTTCATGAACTGCACATTTACCATCTGTGTATTTATTTTCTTTATTTTGCATAAAAGTAAAGTAAAAAACTTGGGCGGGGCCTAATTAAAGTAGTGGGAATTAACTTCTGACGATTTTGCATCGGGTATTATTTATATCAGATAAATATATATTATTATAACTAATTTTCATTTTGAACCATATTCTTGACACAATTATGATCCTTACGGTAATTTAAGCAATTTATATCTTTGGTAGAGGTTGAAAACTTTTGCTTTTAGGCTTAATAATAATTATTGCGAGACTCTATAGTCTATAGGAACATCGGGATAAGAGTTGAAACTTTTTTAGAAATTAATATTTTTTTCATATCGCCATCGAACATGATTTTATACAAGCTTTTATTAATTAAGGTATCTCCTCTGTTTAATTTTCAAAGTGCTACATTCAGGCCTAATAATAAATGTTCAACAGGTAAATAGGGATATGTGTTATGACAAATTTTTAAAAATTAATATTTATTTTGTACGATTTTCATGACAAATTCAATTCTCACGTTCATTTAAACAAGTATTTGTGGTATTTTCTCAGTCGAGTTCTAAATATTTTAGGTTAAAAGGGTAGATTTCTATTTGTACACCGGGATACGATTTGCAACAAATTAAGATAAATTTTTTTTTAAATTAATTTTCATTTTCACCTATTTTTTTAAAGTTAATTTTCATTTTTACCACTTTCTTGACATAATTTCAACTTTTACGGAAATTTAAGCAAGATGTTTATGGTATATCCCTGGTTGAGCTTTACATACATACATACATTCAGGCTTAATAGTCGAGTACAGATTTTCGTTGGAGAACGGGATATGAGTTAAACCAAAGAAACATTTATTAAAATAATCATTTTGTACCACATTCATGGCATAATTTATACTTCTTCGGTAATTTAATCAAGTGTTCAAGTATCTCCTCAATAGATTCTAAACATTTTACATTGAAGCATAATACTAAAATTTAAACTTTCGTACGTACATCGGAATATCAGTTACCACAGATAAACATCTTTTTTTAAAGTTTAATTTTATTTTGCACTAGTTTCACGAGGTAATTAGACTCGTTGATTAATTTAAGCAAGTGTTTAATTCTTCTCCTCGGTAGAATTCAAAACATTTTACCTCACGTATTCATATTAAAGCGTAGGCTTCAATACATACTGTACCGGGTTATCAGTTACTACAAATAAAAATAAAATTTTTAATATTAATTTTCATTTTGTGCTCTTTCATGAGATTTATAATTACCGAAAAGGCTGAAAGATATATGTAACCTAAGTAGTTTCCATAGGTTGATTGAAAAGACCCATTAACAGTAAAAGAAACCTGGGGACATTTTTTTTATGGGATAGGAATATAATATCTTAAAATTTTTCTCTTTAGTTGCTGTTGAAAATATTATTATTATATTATTATTATTATCATCTCCTTATAGGAGAGTTCTATTCTTTATTTTTTCTCGAAATATTAGAAGTTTTCAGAAGGAAGTATCAAAAATTAAGTGATGGTGTCCCAAACATCAAGACCCTTTGTAACACAAGATTACCTGAAACAATATTAGTAATCTAATGATTTTTTACCGTTTGTGAATTTACAAACAAAAGGTATCAGTTGAAAAATAATTATTATTTGAAAATAAAATTTTTTAATGTCTTCCATTATAAAATTAGACTATGCATACACAGAAGCTAACTAAGACTATGAGTATAAAATTTAAGAGAAAACATGAGTCCATACTTAAATACTTTGCAACATTTATACGAATGTTATATATATATATATATATATATATATATATATATATATATATATATATATATATATATATATATATATATATATATATATATATATATATATATATATATATATATATAATATTATTATATATTATATAATATAATAATATATATTATATATATATATATATATATATATATATATATATATATATATATATATATATATATATATATATACATTTGTATTTCATTGGTATATATATATATATATATATATCGATATATATCGATATATATTCAATATTGTTAGCGGTATATGAAACACAAAAGTTAGGTTAGCAACTGAAATACAAATGTGCGTTACTTTTTTTTTTCGTTTTAAGTAAACCTAACCTATATAACCTAACTAACCTAACTATAACCTATAACCTAACCTAACCTATAATAACCTATATAATCGAACGGCCATTTACCTATGTATTTACACCTACGGTCAGCAAGTTGGCCTATAGACTATAAGCCAGGCAAGTCGCATAAATAAAAAGGATTATAGTTTTTAAAGATATTTTAGATCCTTCTAACCAATTTCCTTTTCTGACTGAACAAGTTTTCCTACAATTTTTTACAGGACACCTCCAAAGAAATAAGTTAGTTCGGTGAACAGTAATAGTCATCCAATGTTCATTAATACATTTTTTTTCATTAGGTATTATATTATGTTGTTGGAAAAATGTATAGCACTCTTTTCATCTTTGATGTTGCTATAAAGTTCTAGTTCATAACTGAAATT
>SEYY01000484.1:130250-135250 GCA_009176605.1 Armadillidium nasatum | reverse complement strand
ATTTCTTAACATTATATATTATATATATATATATATATATATATATATATATATATATATTATATATATATATATATATATATATATATATATATATTATATATATATATATATATATATATATATAAAAATTTTTTTTTTTTTAAATTTCAATATAAGTTCATCAACTAAGCGTTTAAACTGAACAAGTTTAAACGTTTCAGGTGCATTTTAATAAAACAAAAATAATTAGAACGGGCTAGTGTGATTGGGGTTTCTCAGAACTCCAATGAAGAGAGTAACACCTTGCGATATGTCTCTGATGAGGAAAATAAAAGGACGATTAGCGTTAAAATCCGTTATATCGGCAGCTATTCGAGTTCCGAGAAGTCCAGTAACTGCTGATGCCACAGTCCCTTCTTCAGTAACCTCAATGGTGGCCTGATGCAAGGAAGAATCTACGTAAGTTCCCTTTGATGTAATGAAGTTGGTGAGGTCAGCTTTTGCAGGAGAGAAGAGATCATTTACGCCGAGGTTTTTCAAACCCTGCAAATTATAGGATATAAAGATTAAAAATTTATTTCAAACTGAAAAATAATTAAAATTAAGGTCGTTGAGAACTGAACAGAGATTTTTTGGTGCAGTTGGTAGTTAGGGGAAAGAAAAAAATGAAATACTCCAGTTTTTATAATGGAAGCTATATAGTGTATACCTCTATAAAGGTTTATAGGATAGGATTACTGCTTTGCTATTGTAAGGTGCGTCAGTGAGATTATGCATACAAAGATGAACAAATAATTATATACCCTCAATTTCATTCACAATAGAAAAAATCAAAACAAAATGGATGTCTGCCTATTTAAGATCTTCCACAAAATTAGGATATCTTATTCGAAAACACACAACTCAAACCTTCTTGGTGTTTCTTTTTCTCGTGATCTTTCTTGGAAAGATCACATTATTTCTCTTTCAAAACAAGCTTCTAAGAGGTTGGGTGTTCTTCACTTTTCACTCAACCCCAGTTGCTTGCTCTGTATAGGGGTGTTGCTCGCCCCTGTATGGAGTACACCTCACAGATCTGGGGTGGTTCCACTCAAACAGCTCTACTAGAAAGGTGGAGTCTAGGGCTTTTCGCTTTATCAACTCTCCTGCTCTCACTAATTCTCTTCAGTCTCTTTCTGCCCGTCGAATTATTGCGTCACTCTATATACTATCAATATTACAATTGGCACTGCTCTTCTGAACTCTCTTGTCGTATACCTCCTCCATTGAGAAGGGCTCGTGCGATTTGTCTTTCTACACAGTCTCATCCTTTCTCTATCCAACTCTCTGACCCCAGACTTTACCGCTATGCTTAATCTTACATGTACTCTACTGTTAAAGTCTTGAACACACTTCCTTCATATATTTTTCCAACTTCCTTTGACTTATACACCTTTAAATGCCGTAAATCAGGTCATGTCGGCCTTTAATTTGAAAAAGTTCCCAACTTTTCCCTAACTTTGGTGGAATTTTAGTAGGCCTCTGGCCTTTGCCCACCAGAGGTGAAATAATATATATATATATATATATATATATATATATATATATATATATATATATATATATATATATATATATATATATATATATATATATATATATATATATATATATATATATATATATATATATATATATATATATATATATATATATATATACTCCGGTGGGCAAAGGTCGGAGGCCTACCAAATTCCACTGGAGTTGGACATGTCGATGGTGGCCGACATGTCCAGATACACTGCGTTTGAAAGTATGCAAGTCAAAGGAAGTTGGGAAAACAGATAAAGGGGCGTTTTTCAAACTGGAAGGAATAATGAAGAGTGGAGTCATCAGCATGGGAGTGGATAGGAGATGAGATAATAAAAAGAAGGTCATTAATGAAAAGCAGAAAAAGTGTTGGAGATAGGACAGAACCCTGAGAAACACCACTATTAATAAATTTAAAGGAAGAACGGTGGCCGTCTACAACAGCTGCTATAGAACGACCGGAAAGGAAATTAGAGGGAAGATCACAGAGACAAGGACAGATACCGAAAGAGGGAAGTTTAGAAATCAAAGCTTTGTGCCAGACTCTATCGAAGGCTTTCGATATGTCCAGCGCCACAGCAAAGGATTCACCGAAATGCCGAAGAGAGGAGGACCAAGATTCCGAGAGAAGGGAGAGAAGATCACCAGTAGAGCGTTTCTTACGAAAGCCATACTGACGATCAGATATAAGATTAGAAGAATTGAGATGTTTCCAAATCTTCCTGTTAGGGATAGATTCGAAAACTTTAGAAAGAACGGAGGTCAAAGAAATTAGACAGTAGTTAGAGGGTTGAGAGGGGTCCCCTTTCTTCGGCACAGGCTAAATGAGCTCACGTTTTCAACAAGAAGGGAAGGTTGAAGTAGAGAGACAAAGACGAAATAGTTTACCAAGACATGGTGCAAGCTCAGAAGCATAAGTTTTGAGAACCAGAGGACGAATACCATCGGGAACAAACGCCTTGCTAGTATTAAGCACAGAGAGAGCAGAAATGACATCTTTAGAAGAAATTTTAATTTTAGGCATAACTGAGTTGGAGGGGGTTGAAGGAGGAGGAATAGCTCCGGAATCGTCTAAGGTAGAGTTATAGGCAAAAGTTTGAGCAAAGAGTTCAGCTTTAGAAGAAGGTAAAACAGTAGATGTGCCGTCGGAAGATACTAAAGGAGGAAAAGAGGAAGAAGCAAAGTTAGAGTTGACATTTTTTGCAAAATGCCAGAAAGAGCGTGAGGAAGAGGAACCAGAAAGATTATTGTAATTTTCTACGGAGAAAAGAGTTTTAGTGTTACGAAGGATAGATTTTGCACGATTCCTGGATGAAATATAAGTAGCATGAGTTTCTGGAGTTTGAAGACGATGTAATCCCTGAAGGCAATATTTCTGCGGTGGATAGCGCGAGAACAAGCAGAGTTAAACCAAGGTATGTTAGGTTTAGTAGATGGGAAAAAAAATTGAATGTACGCCTCCATTCCAGAGAGAATCACCTCAGTAATGCGTTCTGCACACTCCGAGGGACCCTTCTCACGGAAGCAATAATCATTCCATGGGAAATCGAAGAAGTACAACTAAAAGTCCGACCAGCTTGCGGCACCAAAATGCCACAAACGTTTCCTTTCAATAGAAGGTCTTTCCTGCGGAAGACTTGAAGAGATAGAAGAGGATACAGAGATATAAGAAGGTGATCGGAGGAACCCAGAGGAGGAAAGAGTTTAACAGTATAAGGAGAAGGATTAGAAGTTAGAAAAAGGTCTAATATATATATATATATATATATATATATATATATATATATATATATATATATATATATATATATATATATATATATATATATATATATATATATATATATATATATATATTACAGCTTTTAATTCATCTGCGATTTTAGTAGTCATCTTGAAGCGAGGTAACTTGATAGAAACGACCCTTTTCTGAAGGTTAGCTGTAATGTCATCCAAAACATCAGAGGTGAGTTTTGGTAAAACAGATTTTGTGATAGATTGACCCTCCTTTGGTAAAATAAGAAGCATTGTAATATTTGATTCTTCGTACGGCAACTGTAAAATTCTTGATTGAAGTAGAGGAGAATCGACTGAAATATTATGATACATAGGAATTATTCGTCCATATTTCTAATGTATAAAAAATAAATATTTGATAAAACAGTTTTGGCATTATGTGTACGTTAATAAATTACTTTTATTCACGCTAACTGTCAAAGTAAATTATATTTGAATTGGCAAAAACAAAAAGAACAAAAAACTCAATTTGTTTCTTACAAAATGGAAGCTCGGCTTGTGTAATCATCATAGTCGCTGTACTAATATTTTTTCCAGTTTCGTCATAAAAAGGTCTTTTTTGAGTGCTTGTTTTCACGAAAGGGTGTAGCCAGAGACCTTTAAAATAAACTGCATTAATAAGGACAAATTCTGCATTGGCGATTATTCCTGGACTTAAAAATTTGTTTATTTTTCCCTTTGTAGCGAGAGAGATATCTCCGTTGATTTTGTCGGCAGCGGCTTGAGAATTGGCAAAATCAACGTTTTCCAGTTCTGTCAATTTATTAATAGCGCAATCCCGTAGTTGAGTATGGACAGAAAAATACGCTTTGTCGGCCTTGTTAAAAGTCGTTCCCTTGTTTAACCTTAACCTGAAAGGAAGGAAAAGGAAGTTCATCGTAATGTTCAGGAAACAGAATTGTTACGTTATCAGTGCGTGATACAACTTCATTAATTACTTCCTGTTCTCACTCTTTTATATATTGTAACTGCTCGAAAAAAATAGAATAAATATACATGTTTTACGCATAAAAACAATAAAATTATGGGAGGAATAATTCAAAGGTTTTACTGTTACTAAAATTATTATTATTAATTGAAATTTAACGCACACATCGTGTATATATATATATATATATATATATATATATATATATATATATATATATATATATATATATATATATATATATATATATATATATATATATATATATATATATATATATATATATATATATATATATATATATATATATATATATATATATATATATATATATATATATATATATATATATATTACATAACGTGGGTGTACTAGCAAAATTTACCAAGTCCAAAAACCTTGTTTGTAGGAAATTACAATTTAAAGTTCTAACTAGTACGAGAAAATCAGGACTTAATATTTCCTAAATATTAAAACGTTTTTTCTTTGTTGATCGTTTGATTTTTTAATTTTTAATAACATTTCTGTTTATAAGGTGAGGAGTTTTGGAAGAAAGAGGAGGGGGGGGGTAGACTTGATCACCGATACATTTTGTATATAGTGTAACTTGGTCACTTTCTTCTGACAATTACCAAGAGAAAAAGTACCAGTGAACAAATTATATTAAACGTGCTATAAATTAAAGGTAGCAGAACAAATTATTTCAATTTTGGAAAAAAAATTA
>SEYY01000484.1:117750-127750 GCA_009176605.1 Armadillidium nasatum | reverse complement strand
GAGACTGTGTAGAAAGTTATGTCGCACAAACCCTTCTCAATGGAGGAGGTATGTGACGTGAGAGTTAAGAAGAGCAATCTCCGTTGTAATAGCGATAGTATAGAGAGAGTGACGCAATAAAATTGAAGAGAGTTTGTAAGAGCAAAAGAGTTTATAAGACGAAAAGCCCTAGGCTCCACCTTTTCGAGTAGAGCTGTGTGTGTGGAACCATCCCAGATGTGCGAACAATACCCCTATACAGAGCAAGCAACTGGGGTGGCGTAAAAAAAAAAAAAACACGAAAGAGCCTCAGAACAGAGGCACTTTCTAAACAGAGGCTTGTTTAGAAAGAGAAGTAATGTGATCTTTTCAAGAAAGATCACGAGAAAAAGAAACATCGAGAATATTGAGGACAGATGAAGGCTTGAGTTGAGTGTTTTCGAAGAAGATATCATAGTTGTGTGGAAGATTGTGTCGAGTAGAAAGATGGAGGAATTGAGTTTTTGAGGCGTCGAAAACGACTTTGATTTCTCTGCCCTAATTTGAAATACGAGAAAGACCAGAGGTCAGTTGCTTCAAGGCCATCCTTCTTGAATCTATCAACTGCTGTTGGGAGGGACGTCTTTCAAATTAAAAGGAGTAATGCAGGGTGGAATCATTGGCATAGGAGTGGATAGGAGACGAAGTAATAGAGAGAAGGTCATTGATGAAACTTAGAAAAAGAGTTGGGGATAGGACAGATCCTTGAGGAACACCACTATTAATAAACTTAAAGGAATAGCGGTGGCCGCCTACAACAGCTGCTATAGAACGACCTGAAAGAAAATTAGAGAGAAAGGTAACAGAGAGAAGGATAGATACTAAAAGAAGGAAGTTTGGAAATCAAAACTTTGTGCCAGACTCTATCGAAGGCTTTCGATATGTCTAGCTGCACAGCGAAAGACTCACCGAAACCCCGAAGAGCGGAGGACCAAGAGTCAGAGAGAAGGGAAAGAAGATCACCAGTAGAACGTTCTTTACGCAAGCTATACTGACGATCAGAGATAAAATTAGAAGAATTGAGGTGTTTCCAAATCTTCCTGTTAAGGATAGATTCGAAAACTGTAGAAAGAACGAAGTTTAAAGAAATAGGACAATAGCTGGAGGGTTGAGAGGAGTCCCTCTCCTTCGGCACAGGCTGAATAAGTACACGTTTCCAGCAGGAAGGAAAGGTTGAATTAAAAAGACAGAAATGAAATAGATACCAAGGCAGGGTGCAAGCTCGGAAGCACAAGTTTTGAGAACCACAGGAGAAATACCATCACGACCATACGCCTTAGTGTTAAGCTCAGAGAGAGCAGAAATGACATCTTTAAAAGAAATTACAATGTTAGGCATAAATGAGTTGGAAGGGGTTGAAGGAGGAGGAATAGCTCCGGAGTCGTCTAAGGTAGAGTTAGAGGCAAAAGTATGAGCGAAGAGTTCAGAATTAGTAGAAGGTAAAACAGCATGTGTGCTATCAGAAGAAACAAGAGGAGGGAAAAAGGTAGAAGTAAAGTTAGAGTTGACATTTTTTGCAAACTGCCAGAAAGAGCGTGAGGAAGAGGAACCAGAAAGGTTATTGCATTTGCGGCGGAGAAAAGAGTTTTTGGTATCTCGAAGAATAGATTTTGCACAATTCCGCGATGAAATATAAGTTGAATGAGTTTCCGGAGTTTGAAGACGATGGTAATCTCTGAAGGCAGCATCCCTGCGGCGAATAGCACGAGAGCAAGTAAAGTTAAACCTAAACCTAACAAACCAAGGTTTGTTAGGTTTAGTAGAATGGAAAGAAAATGGAATGTACGCCTTCATGCCAGAGAGTATCACCTCGGTTATGCGCTCATCACACTCCGAGGGACCTCTCTCACGAAAACAGTAATCATTCCATGGGAAATCAGTTAAGTACAACTGCAAGTCAGACCAGTTAGTAGCACCGAAGTGCCACAAACGTCTCCTCGCCGAAGGCGGGAGCCGTTCAAGAGATAGAACAAGATATGGATATAAGAAGGTGATCAGATGATCCCAGAGGAGGAGAGAGTTTCACAGTAAAAGGAGAAGGATAAGAGGTTAAGAAAAGATCAAGTATGTTGGTTTCATCACCAAGAAGGTCAGGGATATGGGTAGGGAGTTGCACCAACTGCTCGAGGTTGTTCTGGATAGAAATGTTTTAGGCGAGTTGACCGGCTGAATCATGAGAACTAGATGAAACCCATTGGCGGTGGTGAACATTGAAATCACCTAAAATGATGATTTCGGAGAAAGGAGAAGAAGAAAGAATGTGCTCTATTTTGGAGTTTAAACAGTCGAAGAATTTTTTTATATTCAGTAGAATTAGGAGATAAATAGACAGAACAAATAAATTTAGTGGTAAAAAAAATATATATATATATATATATATATATATATATATATATATATATATATATATATATATATATATATATATATATATATATATATATATATATATATATATAATATATTTTTATTTTGTAAATAAATTTTTAATGTATAAAATACGTATCGTATCTTTATATTAAATGTTTAACAGGGTTAGTTTCCGGTATATATATATATATATATATATATATATATATATATATATATATATATATATATATATATATATATATATATATATATATATATATATATATATATATATATATATATATATATATATATATATATATTAGGGATGGAGTCACGTATTGTTATCTGCCAATTTCGGCAGTGTTTATGGTAAAGATATATAAAAGGTTTGTTAGTATCAGTATCGATGAAAAACGACCGATACCAAAATCTTTGAAAGAAAACTGCTTCTTTTTATAGAAAAATAGCTGCTCTTTGACTGAAGTTTTTCATATTTTAATTTATAATTATTAATTTATTTATTTTTTTAATAGAACAAACAAGCATAAGGTAATAAAGTAGCAAGATTACATCGGGCTAGTCATCCTTTCGAAAGGTGTGTGAAAGTGAACACCTGATACTTCCACACAATTGATCGTGGACGGCCCCGTGTTGTTCGCATACCTGCGAAGGAGGAAGCTATTCTCCAGGAAGTTGCCAGGACAGGCGAATTAGCTCCAGAACCCTTGCCCGTCTCGATGGTGACTCATCGGACAGTATTAAACTCGTGCATGCATCGCATCAGAAGAGACATTTTGAGCAACTACAGTGATTTGGGCTTGGATATTGAACTGCCTATGGTTATTATGCATGTAATACATAAATCATATTATAATAAATAGATGTGTCGGTATGTTTTGTACCTCTCAACTCATGGGAGTGTGTGGGCTATCTCCACAAAAGTTCATTTCCCGACCTAGGTTCATTAAATATGATTCCAGGATTTATCTATAATTAATAAACACACACACACACACACACACACACATATATATATATATATATATATATATATATATATATATATATATATATATATATATATATATATATATATATATATATATATATATATATATATATATATATATATATATATATATATATATATATATATATATATATATATATATATATATATATATATATATATATATATATATATATATATATATATATATATATATATATATATATATATATATATATATATATATATATATATATATATATATATATATATATATATATATATATATATATATATATATATATATATATATATATATAGTGTCGAGTAGAAAGGTGGAGGAATTGAGTTTATGAGGCATTGAAAATGACCATGTTTTCTCTGTCCCAGTTTGAAATGAGAAAAAGATCAGATGTCAGTTGCTCCAAGGCCACCCTTCTTGCATCAATGAACTGTTTTTGGGATTGACTTCTTTCAAATTGAAAGGAGTAATGAAGGAAGGTGTCATCGGCATAGGAGTGGATACGAGACGAAGTAATAAAGAGAAGGTTATTGATGAAAATTAGAAAAAGTTGGGGATAGGACAGATACTTGAGAAACTCCACAATTTAAGATTTTAAAGAAGAACAGTGGCCTTCTACAGCGCTGCTATAGAACCATCAGAAAAAAAGTCACAGAGAGAAGGATAGATTCCGAAAGAGGGAAGTTTGGAAATCAAAACTTTGTGCCAGACTCTATCAAGGGCTTTCGCTATGTCTAGTGCCACAGCGAAAAATTCACCGAAACTCTGGAGAGCTGAGGACCAAGAGTAAGAGAGACAGGAAAGAAGATCACCAGTAGAGCGTTTCTTACGAAAGCCATACTGGCGATCAGAGATAAGATTAGAAGAATTGAGATGTTTCCAAATCCTCCTGTCAAGGATAGATTCAAAAACTTAAGGAGAACGGAGGTTAAAGAAATAGGACGGTAGTTGGAGGGTTGAGAGAGATCCCCCTTCTTCGGCACAGGCTGAATGATCGCGCGTTTCCAGCAAGAAAGGACTGTCGAAGTGGAAATACAGAGACGAAATAGTTTACCAAGGTAGGGTGCAAGTTCAGAAGTACAAATTTAGAGAACCGCAGGAGGAATACCATCAAGACCATACGCCTTCTTAGTGTTAAGCTTAGAGAGAGCAGAAATGACATCTTTATAAGAAATTACAATATTAGGCATAAATGAGTTGGAGGGGGTTGAAGGAGGAGGAGGAATAGCTCCGGAATCATCTAAGCTAGAGTTAGAGGCAAAAGTTTGAGCAAAGAGTTCATTCAGCTTTAGTAGAAGGCAAAAGGACAGTTGTGCCGTCAGAAGATAGTAGAGGAGGGAAAGAGGAAGAATCAAAGTTAGAGTTGACATTTTTTGCAAAATGACAGAAAGGGCGAGAGGAAGAGGAACCAGAAAGATTATTGCGTTTTAAGAATAATAATAATAATAATAATATATATATATATATATATATATATATATATATATATATATATATATATATATATATATATATATATATATATATATATATATATATATATATATATATATATATTGTAGGATTCCAACATTACAAGACCGATTTAAAATGCTCAATTCATTTATAAAATTCATTATTGATTGCGTAACAGCAATTGGAAAATGTTCCCAAAATTCTGTTGAGTCACAGTTTTTCATAATTTAGGATATCTTAAATACAATGGGTTTCTGGTATCATTACTATGAGTGAAACAAATTTAATTTTCTTCACTCCACAATCTCATTATAATATACATTGCAATGCATTATAAAAAGCTAAATACATTTATGTCCGTGTAATATTAAGATTATCCAATATTCTATGTAGATTATATGAACGGCATAATGTCACGTGCAATCGTGGGTAGTACAGATTTCTTTCTCATTTTAAGTGGTTCAGCATTCCCCAAATAAGTTTATTCACTAACGAAAGTTTGAAGACCAATGCTAAAAAGATAACATCCCTTGTATCATAAAAGTAAAAGGAAAGTCTTCATATAATACAATATACCTGGCGCAAGGAAAACTTGTTGTTTCAAAATTATATAGATTGTTAAAATTTATATCATATCAATTCTAATGAGCAGGTAATTGTAAACATAAACCATTTCTAATTGTCTTTCCTCCCAATACAATATGAGAGACTGTACTACAGGACAAGCTGTAAAATATCACAAGCAGTAATTAGTTTTATAAGCATTAAAAACAAGTTTATTGCTTCAAAATCAAATAAAGGAATCAAAAGGACCACATTTATTCCATTTACGTATTAATCAAATTTACACCAGACCTAAAATCAATGATGTCTTTTAACAAACAAACAAAATTGTTCTTTGATTGAAATTATTAAATTTAATTAAACAAGAATTTAAATATATATATATATATATATATATATATATATATATATATATATATATATATATATATATATATATATATATATATATATATATATATATATATATATATATATATATATATATATATATATATATATATATATATATATATACAATGCTATCTCGCAATAGTAAATTAGTATGAAGAAAATAGAACATTATGGGAAACCTATCTGGGGTCCAACCACAATATTAGGCTGTGGTCGAACCACCGCCTGTTGCGATGAGAACGACAAAGACTCGATGCTCTACCGCTGCGCTATCCTTCATATATATATATATATATATATATATATATATATATATATATATATATATATATATATATATATATATATATATATATATATATATATATATATATATATATATATCAAGTAAGATATAAGTGCGCACGCAGTCACACTCATGACACGATTATAAATATAGGAAAAGAATAATTACATCCGTGCATCAATTTCTAAAAAGTTCTGAACTTCATTTCCTATAGAGGAATCGTCGTCCTTGAAACTTCAAAATCATTCAAGAATGCGCAAACGTCACGATAACGCCTCAAACACCCCTACGGTTCACCTCTTTTCTAGGTAACGAAAACTATAAACACGCAAACATGGAAAATAAAGATGAAACGACAGGTCAGTTACTTTTATTTTCTCAAAGATATTTTCATATATATATATATATATATATATATATATATATATATATATATATATATATATATATATATATATATATATATATTATATATATATATATATATATATATATATATATATATATATATATATATATATATATATATATATATATATATATATATATATATATAATATATATATATATATATATATATTATATATATATTATTATATTATATTATATATATATTATATTATATTATATTATATTATATTATATTATATATATTATATATATAATATTATATATATTATATATATATATATATATATATATATATATATATATATATATATATATATATATATATATATATATATATATATATATATATATATATATATATATATATATATATATATATATATAATAACCGCTGCGTTCACCTCACTTTCTTTCCTGACCATTTTCTTTTGCGGTTCAGTCCACCTGAAATTTGTTTCGATCTTGGGGGTCTGGGGGTCCGTGGGCCCGCGTGGGTCCGTGAACCGACAAAGAAAATGTCAGAAAGGTCCCTGAGAATGCAGGATTGCACGCAAATGCAGAAAAGACCGTTAGGGACAGGTTGCCAGATTAACCGGTCGAAAAGCGCAACCTATACTACTACTACTTATATATATATATATATATATAATATATATATATATATATATATATATATATATATATATATATATATATATATATATATATATATATATATATATATAAACAAAGATTGCTCTTTTTAAATGTTATGACAGACTTTTGCAAATATACACACACAAATAAACACTCCACATTCAAATATATACAAACACATCTAAACAAACATTAAATCTTATATACATTACTTCTGTGGAATTCTCTTCCATCTTCTGTGTTTCCTGCTGAATTTAATCTCAATTTCTTAAAAGCCCGCGTCTGCGCTCACCTAAGAAATTTGCGTTAGGTGGGACTGGGGTCGTTTTTATTTTTTATTATTGTTATTAACATCATTTATTGTGCCTATTATTATTATATAATTCACAGTATACATACATCGCATACTAAAGAATTTGTCACGACATTTACTACCATCGAAGTCACACCGAGGCCGAATGTCTTCCTTGAAGCTACACTTAGCCCATTAGAGAAATATAGAGATCACAGCGGTTTACTATCGCGGATTATACACTCTTTCATATATCTAATAAAGAACATACCCAATATTACTTTCCCTTTAAGGATTATTTATCAACTGTATTATTGCCTTTTTAATTTGCTGCTAGAATTTACCAGCTCTAGAAATATCAGTTATATGAAAACCAATGAATGCAATTAACAATCTAACGGAACCACTCCCTATCAAAAATAACCATAAAATCTAAATATATCTACCCTGGTGAACTAGAGAAAGATAAAACATTTAAATTAAGCAAGCTAACACCTCTCCACTATAACATAAGAAGCCTCCCTATACATTATGATGATTTCTCAAACTATTCATCTTATCAAAGCATAAATTTTGATATTGTCTTGCTCAGTGAAACCTTTCTAAACAACCATAACAAAGACAACTACCCAATCCACGGATACAATGGAACATATTAATTAGAAATGACAAACGAAGAGGCGGAGTGTCAATATACGTAAGAAATGAATTTTGCAACAAAGTCAAAATAATCACATCAATTGGGAATGATACCATCGAAGCACTTGCTATTCAAATTAACACCAAACAAATTAAACAAAATATAGTCGGAATATACAGACCACCAAACTCTTCAAGAAATGATTTTATACACGCTCTGAATTCCTTAATTCAAACCCGCCTAAATAATTCAAATGTTCTGATTGCTGGAGACTTTAATATAAATCATGCTCCCTCAACAACACCTCTTTCCCCTCCTTCCCCTCTCTCCCCATTTTCATCCACAGCACTTTACTCTTTTCCGCATTATATAACACACCCCACTAGGCCTAACAATATTGGAAACAGGAATCCCACCCTAATAGATCACATTTGGGGAAACTTAAATTGCAATAATGAATTCTTTTATCATCCAGACTGATCTTACAGATCACTTTCCCTGCCTTGTTCAATGGAACATAAATAAAACCAGTAACCATAACAACTATCAAATACAGAGAAGATAAAGAAACTAACAACGAAACTTTCATAGATAAAGTAAAAGAAATTGACTTTTCTTCTACATATAATGAACAAATAGACATAGACTCAAGATTCAGTACTTTTATCAATCAAATATATAGGTGTTATCATGAGACCTTCCAAATTAAAACCAAGCAGCTAGGCTGTAAAAGGGTCCAAAATCCATGGTTAACACCAGGGTTATTAAATTCAATTGATCAAAAACACAAACTCTACCGTAATTACAAACGAGGCATCATCCCCCTTCAATTATATAACAATTATAGCAACCAATTAAAAGCACTATTAAAAAAGGCGAAAAGAAAATATACACTAATAAATTCTTGCGAGGTAAACAATAATTCAAAAGCAACTTGGAGCCTCATAAACAATCTAATCAATAAAAACAAAGAGCAAACCCACAAAATAAACAAATTATCAATAAATGGTGAAGTCTCAACAGACCAAAAGAAAATCGCAGATTCACTCAACAGTTATTTTATCAATATTGGAACCGAAATTTTAAAAATAGTTCAGCAAGCCAAACAAACCCTGAAACATTTTTACCACAGTGCAACTCACATTTCATTCGAAAACATTACCCCATTAGATGTCCAAAATATAATAGCTGGCCTAAAAAATAAAAAAATGTGATATCTTGAGCGTCCCAAACCACAAATACAAACTCGTGGCTGACATCATTTCCGCACCACTAGCTCACTTATTCAATGCTTCAATCCTCTCAGGCATTTTCCCCTCAACCCTCAAAATTTCCCGCGTGACTCCCATATTTAAGAAAGACGATTTCCTCCCTCCCTAAAAACTATAGACCAATATCCATTACTCACACGATTAGCAAAATATTCGAAAAAATAATATTTGAGCAGCTGACTGAATATCTCAATTCAAATTCACTACTTAGCGATTTCCAGTTCGGCTTCAGAAAAGGCCGTTCAACCTCTGACGCACTTATCTGTCTGACCGAAAAACTTTACAAAAATTTAGAAAATAAAGACTCCTCCGCCCTTCTGCTACTAGACTTCACCAAAGCGTTTGACACAATAGACCACGATATCTATTAACCAAATTAAAAAGACTGGGTTTCGATGGCCTAAACTTGCAGTGGTTTGAAACTTACCTCAAAGGTAGAAAACAATACGTAAAGCTAGATGATATACTTTCTAACACGCAACAAATAAAAACTGGCGTTCCACAGGGATCCATACTTGCACCACTTCTGTTTTCAATATATACAAACGACTTAATAAATCACACAACTCCTTCTCTGTCTCATTCGCAGATGATATATCATACTGATCAATGACAAGAACCCCGAAACACTATCCAAAAAAGTTGAAA
>SEYY01000484.1:110000-117650 GCA_009176605.1 Armadillidium nasatum | reverse complement strand
TTAGAAACAGAACCATCAGAGCTAACAAAAAGAGAAAAGGAAGATTATATATATATATATATATAAATTATATATATATATTTATAATTATATATATATAATTATATATTATTAATATTATATATATTATGAAAAATAATTTTTATTCATGCATGATTCCAAAAAAAAGGAATCAAACATTAGAAACAAATATATTTCAAAAATTTTAATATCGCATTTAATAATTGGGGATATTGTAATTATGAACTGCGGATGCGATTCAAATTTATGTGGATGTTATGCGGATGGGATGTCACATACATCACTATTTATATAAATATATAATATTATTATATATATATAATTATATTATTATTATTATATTTATATATATATATAATATATATATATATATATATTTTTTTTTTTTTTAAATAATAATAATAAAATTTTCTTTCCATTGAATGTATTTCTAAGTAATTGATAGCGGTAAGTCACCTAACACTTTTCTATTCAGAACAACTTGAGCAATTGGTGCATCTCCCTACCTGTATCCCTGACCGTCTTGGTGATGAACTCAACATACTTAATCCTTTCCTAACTTCTTATCCTTCTCCTTACACAGTTAAACTCTTTCCTTCTCTGGGTTCATCCAATAACCTTCTTATCTCTGTAAGAACGGTCCCCGTCTTCCGAGTGGAGTTAATGCAATAATCTTTCAAGTTCTTTTTCTCCACTCCCTTTATGATATTTTTTTTGCAAAAAATGTCAACACAAACTTTGCTTCTTCTTCTTTCCTTCCTCTTGAATCTTCTGAGCGTACAACCGCCGTTTTGCCTTTCTTTAAAGCTGAACTCTTCGCTCAAACTTTTGCCTCTAATTTAACGTTAGACGATTCCGGATCTGTTACTACACTTTCAACTTTCTCTAACTAATTTTTTCCTAAAACTGTAATTTCTTCTAAAGATGTCATTTCTGCTCTCCTGAAAGTATCTCACCTGTGGTTCTCAAAACTTTAGTAAACCTTAGTAAACTATTTCCTCTATGTCTTTCTACTTCAGCATTCCCTTCTTGCTGGAAACGCGCGCTCATTTACATGTGCTGAAAAAGGGGAACCACTCTCAACCCTCTAACTACCGTCCCATTTCTTTAATCTCCGTTCTTTCTTAAGTTTTCGAATCTATCCTTGACAGGAAGATTTCGAAACATCTCAATTCTTCTAATCTTATTTCTGATCGCCAGTATGGCTTTCGTGAAAAACGCTTTACTGATGATCTTCTTTCCCTTCTCTCTGACTCTTGGTTCCGTCTCGGCATTTCGTGACTTTTTGCTTAGCACTAAACATATCGAAGTTTTACAGATCTGACCAAAGCTTTCTTTTGAATATTCCTCTTGGGAATCTTTTTTTCTCTTTCCTTTCTGGTCGTTCTCCAGCAGCTGCTGTAGGCGGCCACCGTTCATCCTTTAAATCTATTAATAGTGGGGTTCCTTAAGGATATGTCCTATCCTCAAAACTTTTTCTGCTTTTCATTAATGACCTCCTCTCAGTTACTTCATCTCCTATCCACTCCTATGCCGATGACTCCACCCTTCATTACTCTTTTCCGATAAAAAGACGCCCCTCCCAACAGCAGTTAATAGATAAGGAAGGTAGCCTTGGAGCAACTGACCTCTGATATTTCTCGTATTTCAAATTGGGGTAGATGAAACATGGTCGTTTTCAATGCCACCAAAACTCAATTCCTCCATATCTCTATTATTATATATTATATATATATATATATATATATATATATATATATATATATATAATATTATATATATATATATATTTAATATATATAATATAATAGTTTTTTTTTTTTTTTTTTTTTTAGGAGGACTTAGAGACTGCTATTTTTTTGTAGCTTTATTTTAGTTTTTTTTCTTTAATTATGTTAAATTTTAAAAAAAATCAATATTTTTTACTTTCCAAAGTATTTAAATAAAATTTAAATAAATTTTTTTTATATAATTAATATATTTTATATATAACTATATATATATATATATATAATATATATATATATTATATATATTATATATTATTTATATATATATTATAATATATATATATATATTTTTATATATATATATATATATATAATCTTCGTACCCCAGGAAGGGTTTACGTCCTGTCAGTGGGTCTTTCGAAGAAGATCTTTGGGTTTCATAGACCCACGGCGGATACCGCTGGCAGGGCCAGGCCTATTGAGGATGCCGGAAATTATTTCCCATCAGTGAAAAGAGAACTTCACTAATGTACTCGTTTAACGACTGAGTCATTCGGAACTCAGCGCAAGGAAAAACTGCCTCGAACCCTCACCCTGTCGCTTGCTAAACGAGTTCTCTGCCGCTGATCTAACGGAGCCGCATATATACATATATATATATATATATATATATATATATATATAATATATATATATATATATATATATATATATATAAACTTCTTAATTTCATTATACGATGATTTTTTTATTTTTTGTTTAAATAGTTCGTCTGAAAATGACGATAATAATAAATTTCAATGATAATACATTGTATTTGAAATTCTAAATATAAAAAAATTGAACGGTAAATTTGAATTAATTTCTTTATTTAAAATTTCTAAATAGGAAAAAAAATAATCGAATTTTAAGTTAGAATTAACATCTTCAAACACTTCCAGTTTTACCATGTATGTCTATGAATTTCCAAAGTGACCCTAATCAACTGCTCCAAATCGTTGAGAATTCTGAATGATCTGGCCTCCTTCCTACCTGTATCAGTATGAGAGGAGCCCAACCAAGCAGTGTGGTGTACGTTGAAATCCCCTAAATAGAGGACCTCAGCATTTGGATGAGAGGAAGTAACAGTCTCGTGAGAAGTAGTAAGATTTTAAAAAAGAACTGGAAAATTTGTTTTATTAGGGAAGAAGGGAAGCAGCAGCAGAAACACAAGGTGATTGTTGTAGTAGGAAGAAATATTTGAAGCCATAGAACATTGATTTTAGAGGATTCAAGAGTTGCGAGAAGTGTCACAGGAATGTTGATGTTTAATACACACCATTCATATATATATATATATATATATATATATATATATATATATATATATATATATATATATATATATATATATAAATTATATATTATATATATTATATATATATATATATATATAAAACAGAGAGAGAGAGTGTGTGTGTGATGAATATTTGGGGGACAAAGCCTCATATTCTCATGAACCCAAAGATTGAAAGAATATCTCCATCATAAATATTACAAATTTATATTGTTCCATTATAATGAACTGTAAATTTTGAAAAAAAATTACATATATATATATATATATATATATATATATATATATATATATATAATATAATATTTATATATATTATTTTTATTTTTTTTTTTTTTTTATGATACTTTGCAATATATAAATAGTAGTAGTAATGTAAAAAATAAAGCAGCATAAGTAGTATTAATTGTATCAGCAGTATTACTAATTTAACATACAGTATTTATTTTTATTAACTCATTCTCTTAATTTATTTATCTTCTTACTTTGTGTTTTGACCTCTTTTCAATGAATAAATTCGAAATTGACTTCCTTCACAGTAATAAAGAAAAATATCGATTAAAATTTAACACATCCTTCCCTTACGAATGGTAAATAAAGACTAAAAATAAATGTGAAATATAGCTTATCAAATAGGAAAATATTGATGTGTGTGTGGCAAAAATAAAAAATTAAAATGAGTAGACGAAAAATAAAAAAAAAAAAAAAAAAAAGTTTGTGTTTAAGGATGCAGAGCATTTAGGATGAGAGGATTTCCCCGAAATCTTTTAGTATTTTTAAGTGTTCATTTAAAGTCAGGTTGATTGACTCTACTATATATATATTATATATATATATATATATATATATATATATATATATATATATATATATATATATATATAGTATATATATATATATATATATATATATATATATATATATATATATATATATATATATATATATATATATATATATATATATATATATATATATATATATATATATATATATATATATATATATATATATATATATATATATATATATATATATATATATATATATATATATATATATATATATATATATATATATATATATATATATATATATATAATATATATATATATATATATATAATATATATATATTATTATAATATATATATATATATATATATATATATATATTTATATATTACTTTATTTGCACGAAGTGTGCAAGTCAAAGGAAGTGAGCAAAATAGTAGCAGAAAGTGTCTCAAACTTTTCTTTTCTCAAACATGACAGAGTAATAATAAAGATATAGCGATTAAGAAAGCTCTACTGAAAAAAATAAATATATGAAAAGATTAGTCAAACAAATTTCTCAAAGGAGAAGGTATGTGACTAGAGAGTTCAGAAACGTATTATTCTATGTAATAGCGATAGTGAAAAAGAGAATAATAAAATTGCATCAGAAAATTAAAAGAGATTGGAAAAAGTCTCTGAAATTGGGAGAGTTGACGACGAAAATTCTACTCTTCACCCTCAGGAGAGAACTGAACGAGTAGAACCACCCCATATATGCGATGAATACTCCATACAAAACCTCATTTGGGGTTGCGTAACGAAAGTTCTGAAGCCTCCTGAAAAATTCAACAAATGTGTTTTTTCGAAGACGCTTTAGTTGCGAGAAAGGTATGTCGATTACATAGATTAAGGAAGTGTGTTTAATAATTGAAAACAACTATACTTTAAAGATTAGAGAATGCTCCCTATTTTAGAATTCAGATAGCCAAAGAATTTATTACAATCAGTAAATATGGAGCTTATAGACAGAAAAGATGAATTTAGTAATAGATTGGCAAAGTAGCCGAAGTCACAAGGTATAAAATTCTTTATACTCCAAATCACAAACATTACAACAGATAACATCGTTGCTTGCACATGCGCAACAACCTCCTTTGGGTGGAAATTGAGGGTAGAAACAATAAGAGAGAATGGTGTACGGTTTGCTGTCTGAGGGCCTAGACTCCTGAGATTCGTTTATGAACAAGGGGTGACGTTCCGAAAATGAGAGATAGTGTTAACAAAATTTAAAATAGATCGAAAATATTGCAGGAATTAAAGCAGAACAAAAATCTCGTACCAAATCAAGTCGACGCAAAGTCATAGAGGAATGAAACCATCAGCGAATACTCTGAACTCTTGAGTGATAATTGAGGTAGGAGTGAAATTTGAAGCAATCTTTGGATACCGTCCTCTAATAATCTTCAAAGTGGGTCGTTGTTTCGCTATTTTTAATTTAGTTAAAAGAAACTAATGTATGCATGTAAGTCTATGGGATATTTCTGAAGAGGGAGAATAGTGATGGCAGTGACCACCTAACCTATTCACAGGCATACCAGTGCCAGTGTGTGACCGAAAGTACAGTAGAAAAACATGTCGCACAAGCTCTTCTCAATGGAGGAGGTATGCGACGAGAGAGTTCAGAAGAGCAGTGTCCATTGTAATAGCAATACGATAGTAAAGAGAGAGTGACGCAATAATTTGACGGGCAGAAAAAGATTGGAGAGAGTTAGTAAGAGCAGGAGAGTTGATGAGACGAAATGCCCTAGACTCCACCTTCTCTAGGAGAGCTGTGGGTGTGGAACCACCCCAGATGTGCGAAGCGTACTCCATACAGGGGCGAACAACACCCCTATACAGAGCAAGCAACTGGGGTGGCGTGAAGAAATTCTGAAGGCGCCTCAGAACACCCAACCTCTTAGAAGCTTGTTTAGAGAGAGAAGTAATGTGATCTTTCCAAGAAAGATCACGAGAAAAAGAAACACCGAGAATATTAAGAACAGATGAAGGTTTGAGTTGTGTGTTTTCGAAGAAGATATCATAGTTGTGTGGAAGATTGTGTCGAGTGGAGAGATGGAGGAACTGAGTTTTTGAGGCATTGAAAACAACCATGTTTTCTCTGCCCCAATTGGAAATACGAGAAAGATCAGAGGTTAGTTGCTCCAAGGCTACCCTTCTCGAGTCTAATCAACTGTTGTTGGGATGGACGTCTTTCAAACTGAAAGGAGTAATGAAGGGTGGAGTCATCAGCATAGGAGTGGATAGGAAATGAAGTAATAGAGAGAAGATCATTAATGAAAAGTAGAAAAAGTGTTGGGGATAGGACAGAACCCTGAGGAACACCACTATTAATAGATTTAAAGGATGAACGGTTGCACTCTACAACAGCTGCTATAGAACGACCAGAAAGGAAATTAGAGGGAAGATCACAGAGAGAAGGATAGATACCGAAAGAGGGAAGTTTAGAAATCAAAGCTTTGTGCCAGACTTTATTGAAGACTTTTGATATGTCCAGCACGACATAAAGAATTCACCGAAATGCCGGAGAGCGGAGGACCAAGAATCAGAGAGAAGGGAAACAAGATCACCAGTAGAGCGTTTCTTACGAAAGCCATACTGACGATCAGAGATAAGATTTGAAAAATTGAGATGTTTCCAAATCTTCCTGTTAAGGATAAATTGGAAAACTTTAGAGAGAACGGAGGTCAAAGAAATGGGAAGGTAGTTGGATGGTTGAGAGGGATCTCCCTTGTTCGGCACAGGCTGAATGAGTACGTTTCTAGCAAGAAGGGAAGGATGAAGTAGAGAGGCAAAAACGAAATAGTTTACCAAGGCATGGTGCGAGCTCGGAAGCACAGGTTTTGAGAACCACAGGAGGAATACCATCGGGACCATACGCCTTCTTTGTATTAAGCTCAGAGAGAGCAGAGATGACGTCTTTAGAAGAAATTTTAATTTTAGACATAAATGAGTTGGAGGGGTTGAAGGAGGAGGTATAGCTCCGGAATCGTCTAAGGTTGAATTAGAGGCAAAAGTTTGAGCGAAGAGTTCAGCTTTAGAGGAAGGCAAAACGGCAGTTGTACCGTCAGAAGATACTAAAGGAGGAGAAAGAGGAAGAAGCAAAGTTAAGAGTTGACATTTTTGGCAAAATGCCAGAAAGAACGTGAAAAAGAGGAACCAGAAAGATTATTGCATTTTCTACAAAGAAAAAAGTTTTTAGTGTTGCAAAGGATAGATTTTGCATGATTCCGGAATGAAATATAAGTTGCGTGAGTTTCTGGAGTTTGAAGGCGATTGTAATCCCTGAAGGCAACATCCCTGCGGCGATAGCGAGAGAACAGAGTTGAATCAAGGTTTGTTAGGTATATATATATATATAATATATATATATATATATATATATATATATATATATATATATATATATATATATATATATATATATATATAATATATATATATAATATATATATATATATATATAAACCACAATACTCCGTGGATAAAATTTGACTATTTCTTATCTGCTATTGGGATTCGAACCCTGACCACTCAGATGGTAAGAAAACGCGCTAACCACCACACCACTGACCCATTACTCCACATCGGAGAGAGGTCGGGGAGGTCCTTTGAGATTGTCATCATGACAGGTGATTATGAACTTTCTCAAATGCAATTTCCTTTTGTACCTTCGTGGTGCGTTGGTTAGCGAGTTTTCTTACCCTCTAAAAGGTCAGGGTTCGAGTCC
>SEYY01000484.1:70000-107500 GCA_009176605.1 Armadillidium nasatum | reverse complement strand
GGGATGCCATTCAAAATAAAAGGAATAATGAAAGATAGAGCCCCCAACATTGGAGTCGAAAGATGATGAAGTACCGGAGAGAAGACATTAATGAAAAGTAGAAAAAAAGGTGATGATAGGACAAATCACCAAAAAACACAATTATTAATAGACTTAAAGGATGAGTGGCGTTCGTCTACAATAGCAGATATAAAAAGGAGATTTGAAAAAAGAATAGCTTCCAAAAGAGGAAAGTTTAGAAATCAAAGCTTCTTGCCAGACTCTATCGAAGGCTTTCGATATATTTAGCGTCACAGTAAAAGATTCAAGGAAATGACGAATTGTGGAGGATCAAAGTAGAGAGTTTCTTCCGAAAACCATGGGATCAGAGGAAAGATTAGAAGATTGGAAAAGTTTTCAAATCTTTATGTTAAGGATAGGTTCAAAAACTTTAGAAAGAATAGAAGTTAAAAAAATTGGATTACACTTAGATGATTGAGAGGGTTCCCCCTTTTTCCGCAGGCTGAATGAACATACGTTTCCAGGAAGAAGGAAATATCGAAGCAGAAAAAAGACGAAATAGTTTACCAAGACAGGGTGCAAGCTCAGAAGCACAAGTTTTATGATTTAGAAGAGGAATAATAGTACGCCTTCTTAGTCTGAAGCTCAGAGAGAAAGTGAAAATGAAGTCTTTAGAGGAAATTACAATATTCTACATAAATGAATTAAACCAAAGATGGAATGTATACCTCCATGTCAGAAAGAGAATCCGTTCCGAGGGACTCTTCATTAGGAAGCAATAATTATTCCTCTGGAAATCGAAGAAGAACATCCGCAAATTAAACCAGTTCTCAGCACCCAAATTCCACAAACGTTTCCTCGCAATTAGAAGGAATCTTTCTTGATGAAGACTTAACGAGATGGATGATGATACAGAAATAAGATGATGATTAGAAGCATCTTGAGGTGGACAGAGTTTAACAGTATAATGAGAGATATTATAAGTTAAGAAAAATTTTAAAATGTTAAGTTAATCTCCAAGGTGATCAGTAATACGAGTAGATTGGACTTTGGATCAAGATTTGAAGGCAAGTTCACGGGCTTTACCTTGAGAACTAGAAGAAAGTCATTGGCGGTGGTGAACACTGAAACCACCTAAAATAATGATTTCGGAAGAAGAAGAAGAGAGAATGTCCTTCATTTTGAAGCTTAGATAATCAAAGAATTTAGAAAAGTCAGTAGAGTTAGGCGATAAATAAACAGAACCAATAAATTTTGTCATATAATAGCAAGAGAGTCTAATTCAACAAAGGGAAAAATCCAGAAGACTCCAAATTAGAGTTACGTAAAAATAGAAATGCCTTGCGCACGTATGAACGACAAACATCTTTGGCTGAAAATCAAGTACAGAAAGAGTAAGAGGAAACAGAGAAGTAGGTTATTGTCAGAACAATCAAGTACCTGGGTTTTAGTTAAGAACAAGAGGTGAATTCTAGAAGAAGGATGATAGTATCCATGAAAGTGGAAATTAGAATAAAGTCTGATAATTTTGCAGAAATTAATGAAAAAAGGACTCTGCACCAAAGTAAATTGGCCGCGAAGTTTAGGAGGCAACAACCCCTTCACCGGGTTTAGCAGACTCTTATGGTATAGGAGTGGATGTGGGGTATAATTTGGATGCCGCCCCTCTAAGCATTTCCAAAGTAGGCTTGCTTTTCGGTTTTTTCTTTTTTTTCTATAGAAAATGTTAGAGAATGTGCTTGTAAATCTGTGGAGGACATGTGAATAATGGAGGAAGATGGTGGAAATGTGAGACCCTACGATGTAAATCGAGGGCTCATGAGAAACTCTTTGGAAAGATGAAATGTAAAAAGGACGAATCAAAGAACAACGGAGTGCATTGTTAAGACTAGCGAAACCCAACAAACCGTGAGTAATATCTGATGGAGAGTATGTACTTGCGTCGCTCTGGAAGGCGCAATCTCCTTCCTTATATATAATATATATATTATATATATATATATATATATATATATATATATATATATATATATATATATATATATATATATATATATATATATATATATATATATATATATCTCCTCCGGTGGGCAAAGGCCAGAGGCCTACCAAATTCCACCGGAGTTGGGAAAGATCTATCCTAGTCGATGGTGGCCGACGTGTCCAGATACACGGCGTTTGAAAGTATGCAAGTCAAAGAAAGTTGGGAAAACAGATAAAGCCAGGGTGTTCCAGACTTTACCAGTAGAGTATATGTAAGACTGAGCATAGCGGTTAAGTCTGGGGTCGGAGAGTTGGACAGAGAAAGGATGAGACTGTGTAGAAAGGCGTGTCGCACGAGCTCTTCTCAATGGAGGAGGTATGCGACGAGAGAGTTCAGAAGAGCAGTGTCCATTGTAATAGCGATAGTAAAGAGAGAGTGACGCAACAATTCGACGGGCAGAAAGAGATTGAAGAGAGTTAGTAAGAGCAGGAGAGTTGATGAGACGAAATGCCCTAGACTCCACCTTCTCTAGGAGGGCTGTATATGTGGAACCACCCCAGATGTGCGAAGCATACTAGATACAGGGGTGAACAACACCCCTATACAGAGCAAGCAACTGGGGTGGCGTGAAGTAATTCTGAAGGCGCCTCAGAACACCCAACCTCTTAGAAGCTTGTTTAGAAAGAGAAGTAATGTGATCTTTCCAAGAAAGATCACGAGAAAAAGAAACACCAAGAATATTAAGAACAGATGAAGGTTTGAGTTGTGTGTTTTCGAAGAAGATATCATAGTTGTGTGGAAGATTGTGTCGAGTGGAGAGATGAAGGAATTGAGTTTTTGAGGCATTGAAAACAAACATGTTTTCTCTGCCCCAATTTAGAAATACGAGAAAGATCAGAGGTTAGTTGCTCCAAGGCTACCCTTCTCGAGTCTATCAACTGCTGTTGGTGGGACGTTTTTCAAACTGGAAGGAATAATGAAGAGTGGAGTCATCAGCATAGGAGTGGATAGGAGATGAGGTAATAGAGAGAAGGTCATTAATGAAAAGTAGAAAAAGTGTTGGGGATAGGACAGAACCCTGAGGAACACCACTATTAATAGATTTAAAGGAAGAACGGTGGCCGTCTACAACAGCTGCTATAGAACGACCAGAAAGGAAATTAGTGAGAAGATCACAGAGAGAAGGATAGATACCGAAAGAGGGAAGTTTAGAAATCAAAGCTTTGAGCCAGACCCTATCGAAGGCTTTCGATATGTCCAGCGCGACAGCAAAAGATTCACCGAAATGCCGAAGAGCGGAGGACCAAGAGTCAGAGAGAAGGGAAAGAAGATCATCCGTAGAGCGTTTTTTACGAAAGCCATACTGGCGATCTGAGATAAGATTAGAAGAATTGAGATGTTTCCAAATCTTCCTGTTAAGGATGGATTCGAAAACTTTAGAAAGAACTGAGGTCAAAGAAATAGGACGGTAGTTAGAGGGTTGATAGGGGTCCCCCTTCTTCGGCACAGGCTCAGCTCACGTTTCCAGCAAGAAAGGAAGGTTGAAGTAGAGAGACAAAGACGAATAGTTTACCAAGGCAGGGTGCAAGCCCGGAAGCACAAGTTTTGAGAACCACAAGAGGAATACCGTCGGGACCGTACGCCTTCTTAGTATTAAGCTCAGAGAAAGCAGAAATAACATCTTTAGAAGAAATTTTAATTTTAGGCATAATTGAGTTTGAGAGGGGGTTGAAGGAGGAGGAATAGCTCCGGAATCGTCTAAGGTTGAATTAGAGGCAAAATCGAAGAAGTGCGACCGCAAGTCCGACCAGTTTGCAGCACCGAAGTGCCATAAACGTTTCCTTTCAATAGAAGAGGATACAGAGATAAGAAGGTGATCGGAGGAACCCAGAGGAGGAAAGAGTTTAACAGTATAAGGAGAAGGATTAGAAGTTAGGAAAAGGTCTAGAATGTTGGGTTCATCTCCAAGACGATCAGGGATACAAATAAGGAGCTGCACCAACTGCTCAAGGTCGTTTTGGATAGCGAAATGGAAGGCACGTTCACCAGCTGTATCATGAGAACTAGAAGAAAGCCATTGGCGGTGGTGAACATTGAAATCACCTAATATGATGATTTCAGAGAAAGGAGAAGAAGAGAGAATGTGCTCTATTTTGAAGTTTAAATAGTCGAAGAATTTAAGATAGTCAGTAGAATTAGAAGATAAATAAACAAATGAATTTAGTCGTAGAATGGCAAGAGAGCCTAAGCCATAAGGTGGAAAATTCAGAAGACTCCAAATTAGAGACACGAGAACAAACGACATCGTTGCGCACGTATGCACAACAACCGCCTTTGGCTGAAAATCTAGGATAGAGATAGTAGGAGGAAACAGAATAGGGTTTGCAATCATAACTCTCAAACATCTGAGTTTCTGTCAAGAATAAGAGGTGCGGTCTAGAAGAAGAGAGGTGATGTTCAACAAAGTGAAAATTGGAGTGCAGACCGCGAATGTTGCAGAAATTAATGAAAAAAATAGACCGTGCATCAGGACAAGCCGGCAGCTGTCTTGGTGGCACCAACCCCATCACCGGAGGCCACCAACTCCCAAGTGGTGATGGGGAAGGTGTGGATGAGGGGCTATATTTGGAAGTCACCCCTGGGGCTTCTCCGAGGTTACTTTTTTGGAGGCCATCATTTAGTTTTTTTTTTTTTTTAAAGGGTGTCTGTATTAATGTTTTGTGTGTGCGAAGGAGAGTTTACTCCGATATAGAAGAAGGTGAGCGCGAAATGGAACGAACCATTGGGCACTGGGATGAGATGGGAAGTACCCTTAACATCCCATATACCCAATGGGGGGTAATCTCATCGCCTGATCGCTACTTCCCTCTCCCATTTATATATATATATATATATATATATATATATATATATATATATATATATATATATATATATATATATATATATATATATATATATATATATATATATATATATATATATATATATATATATTTTTTTTTTTTTTTTTTTTTTTTTTTTTTTTTTTTTTTTTTTTTTTATTTTTTTTTTTATTTAGAATTTATTTCCTCAGAAACCTGTATTTTTTTCATTTTTTTCAAAAAATCAAGAAGTACCCCCTGTTTCCCCCAGTTATGCTCTTGCTTATGTTCTTAAAGATTACCTTTACTTACTATGTTAGCTATAATACCTTAGATTAGCCAACTCATTACTAAACTTTGAAAACCATACTGCATGTGGTCTAGCAATCACAAATAAATATTAGCAGCAGTCTGGAAAACTATTAAATACAAATATTGTAGGCTTTGTATAATTTACTTAGCCTCTCAGAATCTTTAAAAAAAAAAAAAAAACTCAAAATTATCAACAATCACAAAGCCAACTATTAATATAAAAAGCCTATTTTAGGCCAAATTTGTACGAATTTTGGTATATCAGAGTTTTGCAATAATAATAGACAAGAATAACCATGAGCTTGCAAGAAATCCGTTCAATAGTAAGTCCGAAAAGACGAAAAGATTACTTAGAACTTTGATTTTAGAATTAATTGACTGAATTAGAGAGAACAATTTCATCGGAAGATATGTCGACTTCCAGCTGAATAATACTAGTCATTACGTTTTTGATCTGAAAGTATAAGGAAATTAGTTTAAATGAGATAGTAATCTTGGACTTACCATATACGGTTTTCCAAAAGAAAATTTTTCTCTTTGTTGAATTCTGAATTATTTATTGACAATTAGATCTTATTAAGAGGTATATTTTGTGTAGAAGACTCAATTGAAAGATTATAGTAAGAAAGAGGTGAAGATTAAAAATCACCTCATAAATCATACCTGAATTCAGAACTTTGAAATCTATTACGAAAAAAAAACTTACATTTTGTTAATACGTCTTAACGCTTTGACGAAAATTTGAAAAGTGAATTTGAGAACCGGCAGCTTATTTAGGTGCCAAACTGTTAAGTGCCACATCGATATATATATATATATATATATATATATATATATATATATATATATTATATATATATATATATATATATATATATATATATATATATATATATATATATATATATATATATATATATATATAATATATATATATATATATATATATATATATAAACAAACAAACTAATTTTATGAAACATTATGAAGGAGAATTTAATATAATTCCTCCAATATAGTAGAAAACTTAAAATACATAAAGTATATGCACTAGATAAAATAGTGAAACTATATAAATTGTTTTATAATATCCAGCTGTAAGTCGCTTTAGTAACATTTTGTGAAAATAAATGTATATTTCTTTTAAATAAGTTAGTTGATTTATTAAGGATGAAGATATTTTTACAGCACTAATGTTGAAAATTGTGTTGATTATTGTTATTATTTTATGATAATAAGTACTATGTAAGACATTTTAAAAATTCTTGGCGATAATTGTAGCCAAAATATTTAACTTTATAGCTAAATATGGCAAGGGATAATTCACACTTGTAACCGCTTGTAACCTTGTAAACAGGATAATTTTTATAGCAGACGATTTACTTGTTCTTGAATACTAGAAAAGGGCGTCATATTTGTTTTTGTGCGCTATTAACCAAAAATTATCACACTAATATTTCAGCATAAAGTTTTAGACATTTTATTTTCTTCAGACTTACAATTTCATGTTTGCATTACTGACGTTATTAAAATATGATGATTTAAACACTTACATTTGAGTATAATGAACTTCCTCCGTATAGTTTTGCATTTATAGCCAGCAGAATTACATGTATTATATTAAACTTAAGAACATAAGAAAAATAAAGATAGTCAGAAGTCGAAATGGAAACTTATGAAGTCAAACATATGAAGATAATTTGCTAATAAGAATGTAAATAAAGTAATGATAGTGAGAACCTACAAGGGTTTACTAAGACTCGGTTAAAGTGAGAAGCTTCAAGGGTTTATTAAGACCCAAACGTGCAACATGCTACAATATTCTTTATAAACTAAACATGGGTACAAGTAAGCACCAGCTGCGAATTATATTTTTTTTTTAACTGTACAAGAAAAAAAATTTAAAGGAAAATTATACTTAAAATTAGATTAGCTGTAATGAGGAAGTCAGTATTTTTGATACTTACTCTGCATCAGTGTTTACAGATGAAAGGTTTGATAAGTTACATTAGAGATCAGAATAGTGTTAATTTTGCATTACTTGATATTGATACAGATGAGTTTAAAAGATTTGCTTAAGCATTTTGATTGTAGTAAGTCTGCATATCCTGAAAGAATCTTAAAGGAAAATAGTGATAGTATTTCATATAGTTTATATTTAATATTGGTAATTGGGCTTAGGTGGAGATTGTTTCTGAGTTTCGATATTTTTTATATCAATATTTTTTTGTCGATATTTTATTATAATCGATATTTTGCTGTCTATAATTAGCCCTAGGCTACTATGTCGTGCAAACGTTCTTGTGTACGTTAGGTCTCTTTTACGGCAAATTCTTGTGTAGGTTAGGCCTCTTTTTACGGCAATTTCGGTAGTTCAGGTTATGATAAGTTGAATTAGGTTCTGCTAGAAAAATAAGTAATAATAATTGTGTCTATGTCTAGTAATAGTACCTCGTACCTCTGACAACTCTCTTGTTTACGATAGGCTTCTCCGATATTTTCGATTTTCGATATTTTTTAACAATCGAAACTCAGAAACAATCTCCACCTTTACCGGTAATTGTAGTGCTTACAGTAGTTGATTTTTTCGTATGAGACCAGGTAATTGAAACTAATATACCTAAGTGTGTTTGTTAAGCTGGGATGTAAGGGACACTAAATATGGAAGTTTTGGATATATTTTTTGCTTAGGAATTGTAAAAAAATGATGAGTAGCTCTGAAGATATCAGTGAGAAACTCGTTAATACTTTTTTCCACTTGAACCTTAGAGAATAAATTAAAATGGAAAAGAATTTTAATAAATTTTATCTCTATTTAATAAATACTAGTCAGAGCAAATTTTAAATACCCTATAGATTCTTGATTTTTGTAGCCCTGATAGAATAAATTTAAGAGGTATATTGTTAAAATAGTTTGTAGCGAGAAGGGTACAAGTAGGTTTTCTATAGATGTTTTAAATGTGTTGTTAATATGCATAACATTTACATCTAGAAAAAATAGGGAATTATCTTTTTGTTCCATAGTGAATTTCATGTTGTTTCTCATTTACATACTATAGAAACATATTGGCATGAGCTTTCTCCTTGAAAACTATGAAGCAGTCATCCATGTATAGGTGATAGAGAAGGTGTTTGAATAGAGGGAGGTATTGCCTGATCCATTGTTTTTCATAATAACAGAGAAAAAGCTATTTACAAAAATAGGACCTAAAGGAAAGCCCATAGCCATACCATCAATTTGGATATAGTTCCCCATTGAAAAGGAATATAGAATCTTCAACAGATAATTTTTAAAGTTTGGTGGATGAGAGGTGATCCATTCCCATAATGTTTTAATTGTTGTGAAATAATTTATTAGTTATTATGTTGATTGTTTCAGAAATAATAAGATTTGTATATAAAGATTCAATATCAAAGCTTGTCACAAAATAAGTGCCAAAATAAGGATTTAGGCAATTAATAGAGTCAAAGGTGTCTGACAAGGTATATTCATGTTTAGTTAGAGGATCTAAGATAGAAACTAAAAATCTGGCAAGATTGTAGTTAGAGTATATATATATATATATATATATATATATATATATATATATATATATATATATATATATATATATATATATATATATATATATATATATATATATATATATATATATATATATATATCACCTTCAATATAATTGCTACATTACTATGTACTCATCTAGTTAAACACCTTCATTACAGAAAGTAGTAAAGTATGGTTCCTTATTTATTAAATTTTCACTTGCAACTTATTCTTTTTTTTATATACACATTATTACCAGATAGCTTTCCTATTGGATAGGGTCCATGGTACACTGTTTCTGCCATATTGTTGGTTTTTTACAAGTACAAATTTAGCATTTTCTAAAGTCATTGGCATACGGTATATATTTTTGGATTTTTGACAGAAAATTCTGGAGATAGAGGGAGTACCAAGAATAACTTCAACTTTTATGTGTATGTTTTCGTTGAAAGTGGGAATAAATTTGCCATTTACCGTGGCTCAAACGGTAAAGTGATTGACTCACGTGCTTGAGGGCGCCGGTTCAATCCCACTTCGGGATCCTAGGTATGTACTACCTAGAAAAGTTCCTCTCCTCGAATAGGGTAATGCCCGTGAGATGTGAACTTTTTATTAAAAAAAAAAAAAAAAAAAAGGACTCCACTTGCTCTATTAAGACTTCAGGGAGAAATGGATTTTGACCCATCATTAAGATAACAGCGATGATTCCTTCTTAGTTAAGACAGTTATTTAAATTAAAATTATTTAATTGAAAATTTTAAAGCATTTACACTTCTCACTAATTTTTTTTTTTATCTATATTCCACCAACTTGGTTTTTTCTTTTCTGTAATAATGGGATAATTTTTGAAATTCACTGAATATTCATAAAAAATGTTTGAAATTTTTGTACATGACAGAACTATTTTAGTCATTAAACTTCTTATCCCATTTCTTATATCAAAATTGCAAATCCATTCTTTCTACTATTTTGTCTAAATTTAAGTAGCATTTATCACATTAAAATATGTAAGGAATTTTACATTACTTTTTATAATTTGATGGTGGTGGTAGCATAATGTTATGATTAGCATTTTAATTTATTTGTGATCAACAACTTTGTGAGTTTTAAACATACTTTTACTTTGTTATGTTGCAATATTGTAAAAAAAGATAATTTTCAAATTTCAGGTAAAATCAAAAAGTACCTAATATTACAGAATTTACAGTTTGATTACATAATAATGTTTTCCTAATATATTTGGTTACAAGGCCCACTAGCTAATAGGTATAAAAGGCTTGGGCCAAGAAAAATATTAATGAAAATTATCTAAACAGGAATTATGGTTTGGGGATTTGTGACTTGTGGGCCTAATGAAGCCCTTGTAATTTCAGGTATGTATTTAGATGATTCTTAGCTTTTTGTATATATATAATATTGCCTTCAAAAATAAAAAATTTTAAATTTGGAATGGGAGCTTTTTTGTATCAGGACACAAATTAAACAATTTTACTGAAAGGCTTTATATTATATAGTAAGATTATTTTGGGCAATTATTATACAGTTGTTGAAATATTTTATAACTTGTTAATATGTTCCATGTTTTGATGTAATGTGGTTTTCAATATAGTTTAATAGAAGTTCTATTTAAAGTCCTTTTGGAGATTTGTGGAGCATTTTTCAGTCATGGTTGAAATTAAAATTTAAGAAAATGCTGGAAATGAAAGTGATCCATTGTAAATTAATATACATATGTGAAGAATGATAAAAAAAGAATTTTTTCTGTGGAAATTAAATTCTTATTAAAATTTTCATTAAAAAAAAAAAAAAAATTATATAAAATAAATAAATTTTTTTTAAACCCCATAAGGAAACTGTCTACAAAAGGCCACAAATTCACTATCCTTAATTTAGGCATAGGGATATCCTGGAACCTAAGATTTGATTTTGATTTAAAATTTGTTTTTCAAAAATTTCTGAAAAAATGCTTTAGTATAATACATAAAATTTGACATTTGTAGAGAAGTAATTATTTTTAATGATCAGAATATATTAAAATATGAATAACTACTTACACAGATTATAAAACTAATTAAACTTTATTTTTACATGTTCATGGTCTGTATGTATTAAGAAGTATTTGCTGTTATAGATTGTACCACTAGCCCCTATCACTTAGGATTATCATAACTTTTCATAATTTTTTATAATTCACTTTCATAATGTGAACTGGTATTATACTATTCACAGTTTCAGGTTTGTGGAATGAGAGGGTGAATGAAGTCAGTTGGTAAAATTGCTTCAATTTTTCTCTCAATCTTTCCATTACTCAATTTGATACCAGTATTTATCAATCGAATTTGAATCACTAAATCATAAAATAATGAAATTTGTCGCCTATGTAAAATTAAATTACATAACAGATAATGAAATTGAGCATGGTGTATGTACATTTTTTCTTCACAATTTAAATATTGATAGTTATTTTTTTTATTGTCTAGTGGTTGTGCTGCAAATTTCACTATATATATATATATATATATATATATATATATATATATATATATATATATATATATATATATATATATATATATATATATATATATATATATATATATATATATATATATATATATATATATATATATTACAATACCATAGAAAGCAGAAAAAAAATTATAGGGAGTAAGAGCAAAAACGTTTATAAGACGAAGAGCTGTATTTGTGGAACCACCCTGATATGTCAGGGATACTCCATACAGGGGTGAACAACACCCCTTTAAAGAGCAAGCAACTAGTGTGGTGTAAAAAAATCATGAAGATGCCTCAGAACCCCCAACCTCTCATGAGCTTAAAGAGAAGTAATGTGATCCTTCCAAGAAAGATCATGAGAAAAAGAATATTAAGGAGAGATGAAGGGTTGAGTCATGTGTTTTCAAAGAAGATATCATAGTTGTGTGTATAGACAGAGTGGCCAACCCCAGTCCTGAACCTGGCCCCGGCCCCAAAAAATCTGAGAAAACTGGGGTTCACTTGCAGGGTTAATTTGCAGATTACATCTATAAATGATGCATTAAATCAAATAAAATATAAGAAAATTAATATTTTAATTCCATTATTTCTTCATTATATGTTGGGTGGGGCAAAATGAATGCAACATAATAAGTTTTAGAAATTGGGAGATTGAAAGGTTCAGGAACAGAGGGCAGTGATAATTTTATATCTTACATTTTTCAAACCTTAATAACCTAAGTAAATCTGTTGAATCACTATGAATCAGAAAAATATTTTTTCAAGATATTTGTAGTTTTTTGTTTTTTAAACTTTTAATATATAAAACCTGTAATTTTCTTAATAATTTTTTTTCTGAAAAAAATTCATATGATCTTTAATTTAAGTGAATATTGGCTAGTCTACTCCTTCCTTATCATTAAATTATGTCAATTAAAATTATATCTAATTTTCTTTACCTAATATTTCAGTGCTTTTGATCTCTTTACAAATTTTAGGCAACCCAGCACTGTTCCAGTCCCCATCCCCAGCCCTGACAAAATTCCAACCCTGATCCAATCCCTAGTGTGGAAAGATGTGTTGAGTCGAAAGATGGAGGTGTTGAGTTTTTGAGCCATTGAAATCGACCATGTTTTCTCTGCTGGGGCATCTTTCAAATTGAAAGGAGTAATGGAGAGTAGAGTCATCAGCATAGGAGGGAATAGGGAAAGAAGTAATAGAGTGAAAGTCAATGATGAAAATTAGAAAAAGATTTTGGGATAGGACAGGTCATTGAGGAACACCACTATTTATAGATATAAAGAAGAACAAGGACTCAAAAGAAATTAGAAAGAAGGTCACAGAGAGAAGGATAGATTCCGAAAGAGAGAAGTTAGGAAATCAAAGCTTTCTGCCAGACTCTATCAAAGGGTTTCAATATGTTTAGTGCCACCTATGAACCGACTGGGGTCCCGGCCTCGGCTAAAAATCAAGGAAAACCGGGGTTTGCTTTCCTGGGTTAAAATGGCAAATTATTCTTAATAAATATAATTTGCCATTTTAACCACGGTAAGCAAACCCCGGTTTTTCCTGATTTTTAGCCAGGGCCAGGACTGGGGCCTGGTCAGTCCATACTCGTGAGCTTTAGTTACTTACTTCTCTAAACTAGGTTCTAAGAAATTGAGTGTTCTGAGGTGTCTTAATAATTTCTTCATGCCACCCATTGCTTGCTTTTTATAGGGATTTTGTTTAACCTTGTATGAAGTATGCCTCACACATCTAGGGTTGTTCCACTCTTACAGCTCTGTTTGAAAAGGTGGTTTTGGGCTTTTCATTTTGTCAACTCTTCAACTCTCACTAATTCTATTCAATCTCTTTGACTGTCAAATTGTTGCATAACTTTCTCTATACTATTACTGTTATAATGGAGATTGTTCTTCTGAACTCTCCCATCGCATATCACATCCATTGAGAAGGGTTTGTGTGATACACTTCTCTACAGTCTCATCCTTTCTCTGTCCAACTCTGACCCCAGACTTAACCGCTTTGCTCTATCTTACATATACTCTACTGATAAAATCTGAAACAAACTCCCTTTATCTGTTTTTCCAACTTACTTTGACTTGCACTCTTTCAAATGCCATTATTGGGACATGTCAGCCTTTAATTTGACCAGGTTTCTGGCATTTTTCCAACTGATGAAAATTAGTTGACCTCTGACCTTTGCCCACCAAAGAAGGTATAAAAAAAAGGGGAAAAACTATATATATATATATATATATATATATATATATATATATATATATATATATATATATATATATATATATATATATATATATATATATATATATATATATATATATATCCTGCAGTCAAAGCACTTAACATTTTTCATTTTCTTTTAATTTTAATCTTCAAATACTTTAGATTAACTTAACAAAATCCATTCTCAGTGAATAACTTAAAATTAACTAAAAATGAAAATAAAAAGAAATATATTCAAAAGCAGAATAAGGAAAAAAAAAAATACTTAAATGATTTTAAAAATTTGTTACAGAAATTGGTTTGTACTTGTATCACATCCTTTTTTGACTTGTCAACTCTTCTGATCATTCACTCTCCAATCTCTTTCCAGCCATTGAACTGTTGCATCTCTTTATACTTTCGCCTTTACAACAGAAACTGCAATTCTTAACTCTCCAGTTGCATACTTTCTCCATTGAGAAGGACTTGTTAGACATATCTTTCCATTTCCCATACAGTCACATCTGTATTCAGTATTGTGTGTACTCCTGGCATAGTCTTGAACACTTCCTTTATCTATTTTGCCATTTCTTTTGACCTGCATACTTTCAAACGCCATGTCAGTCTTATTTGGCCTTGGTTTCTGTTTTTCACCAATTCCAGTGCAATTTGGTAGGCCTTTGGCCTTTTCAAGCCCATTGAATGTAGAGACATTTATATGGAATGCATTATCAATAATTGTTTGATGCTAAGGTAGTTAATTATGTTTCATAAAACCTTGTGGAAAACATGAGGAAAAGTCAGTAATCTGGGGTCATAAGTCTTAACATAAAAAAACATGAAAATTTTTAGGTAAAAATAGTAGTTTTAGAAAGCATAAGTTTTATATTATTTTATATAAGGAAATTAAATAGATAGTTTTATGAAGAGAGGGGGATTACAAAAAATTTAAGGCAGAGAAGGGAATTATAAAGTCTGACACGTGAGTAGTATGACAAAAATTATTTGGCCTATAGCAAACAGATCCCATTTCCACAAGAGTACACTGAAGGAAACTAGGATAAAAATCACACCCTCCCTTAAAGTTTGTGGAGAATTGCCTATTAATTAAAGGAGGAAATTACCAAGAACAATGATGACATTTTGAAAGATATTGAGCTTTTCTTTAAATTGACTCATTTATAATAGGTGATTTAAGACTATCCTGAATTGTGTGGATAATGACATAGGACATAGGAAAATAGAGACAGTTAGAAGCCACAAGGGCCTATCGAGACTGTCCCAGTCCAAACAAATAATAACAATACTAATACATGCACGAAAGACTAGGTCTATCCCATCCCAGTTATCAGTTCATTCATGCATAGTCATGCATAGATAAAAGAAAAAACTAAGCCCCATTACACATGCAATATTCAATGAACCATCACCCACTACAAAAACTGCCGTTAGGCTTAGTCATAGGTTGATCTGTTGATCCAAAAATTCATATATACCCGCCAATTTGGCTTAGTCAGATTATTCTATATAATACCCAAACCATCCATATATCTATCTAGCCCCCTTTTTAAATTTGACAAGAGAATCACAGTCAACAACCTCCCGTGGCAAGTCATTCCAAAAATTAACAACTCTATTACTGAAACAGTATTTTCTTAGATCGAGATGGCATGGCTTCTTTTTAATTTTCTTGTTATGTCCTCTAGTTACTCTTCCATGGTCCACTATGAAGTATTTTTCAATCTCTGTATTACTGTCAGATGCAAATATTTTGTAAACTTGTATCATATCCCCTCTGAGAAATCTCCTTTCAACTGAGAACATTCCTAACTCCTTCAACCTCTCTTCATAGCTCTTATTTTCAAAGCCAGAAATCATCCTTGTTGCTCGACGTTGTACTCTCTCCAGCATATCTATGTCTTTTCTTAAATGAGGAACCCAAACTTGTGCACAATACTCTAATGCTGGCCTGACATAGCTATTATATAGTTTGCTTATAACCTCTTTGCTCTTGTAAACTACATTGCGGTTAATTATACCTAACATCTTATTAGCTTTATTCCTTGCTTCCAAACATTGATCACCCACCTTCAGATTACTGCTAATTAATCACACCTAAATCCTTTTCTTGGTCCACAGTCTCAAGCCACTCCCCATTCATTTCATAATTAAATCCTTCATTTGAGTAACCTACATGAAGAACTTTACATTTTTTACTATTAAAGTTCATTTGCCACCTCTCTGCCCAACCAAGAAGTCTATCTAGATCACCTTGAAGCTTTATGCATCCATCATTATTCCTTACTGAGGTAACCACTTTGGTATCATCTGCAAACTTAGAAACCTTGCATTTAAGACCTTTGTCTAAATCATTTATATATATAAGGAACAAAAGTGGTCCCAGCACAGAACCTTGTGGTACCCCACTCTTCACCGTTTCCCATAATGACTTATTACCATTAAGTAATACACACTGCCTTCTGTTCTTTAACCACTCTTTAATCCAATTGTGTACCATTCCATCTATACCATACTGCGACAACTTTTGCATCAGCCTAACATGGGGTACCTTATCAAAAGCCTTGCTAAAGTCTAAATATATGACATCAACTGGATCACCCCTGTCTATACATTCAGTAATATATTCCATAAATTCTAGTAGATTTGTCTGACATGATCTACCCTTTCTAAAGCCATGCTGGGAGTTATATAGTATCTTGTTATCATCTAAATGCTTCTCTATATGACTTTTCAGTAACTTTTCCAAAATTTTCACAACCAGAGATGTTAAACTAACTGGCCTATAGTTCCCTAAATCTTCCTTTACTACCTTTTTTAAAAATGGGCACCACATATGCTGTTTTCCAGTCCTCAGGTACCTCTCCAAAAGCAATAGATCGCTTAAAAATCAAATACAGTGCCTTTGCAATACTGCTACTCCCCTCTTTTAGAATTCTACCATACACACCATCCGGACCCGCTGCCTTATTTGGGTCAATATGTTCTAGTAAAGATGCGATTTCATTTAACTCAATTTGAAATGCTGTACACCTATTCATTACATGTATACTAGAACTATTACTCTCTAAACTGCTATCCAACCTTTCCTCAGTAAACACTGATGCAAAATAAGCATTGAAAATATTAACCAATTCCTTATCTGAACTTACTAAATTCCCATCAATTTTAATTGGGCCAATTTTTCTTATCCTTGCTTTTAAATTTATAAAAGCTAAAAAACTTTTTCAGGTCTTTATTACTATTTCTTGCCAAATTAATTTCTGCCATTCTCTTTGCTCTTCTTATTGACTGGTTAAGTTCATTCCTAATTCTCTTATAATGTTCCAAATCTTCCCCCCTTCTCCTACCTTTGAACATTTTAAAACATCTACGCTTTTCACTGATTTTCTCTTTTATCTCTCTACTCCACCAATTAGGTTTTCTATTTGCCACCCTAATGGGTTTATCTTTAAAACACACAGACTTAATGTTAGCAATATTTGTTTGAAGTATTCCCACATGATGAAACAATTTTGACCATTAAACTCCTTATCCCAGTCAATTTCATTGAGCATTGCTCGGAATTTGCTAAAATCTCCATTTCTAAAATCTAATATCTTTTCCCTATTGACTTGCAATTTGGGCCCAGACCTCACATTCCAGTTAAATCTAATAATATAATGATCACTAGCTCCTAAAGTCTCCCCTACTTCGACATCATTCACCATATTTTCATCATTTGTTAATATTAAATCTAACAATGCTGCATGCCTTGTTGGTTCTTGGACCATCTGACTCAAAAAGTTGTATAGAATACAATTTACAAATACTGAACTTCTATTAACCATACTACTCAAAGAATTCCACTCAATGTCTGGAAAATTAAAATCACCCATAATGACTATTCCTTTTACATTATTTTCACACGCTACCTTGATTTCCTTCACCATTTCTTCATCTAATACTTGACTCTGATCAGGAGCTCTATAAAATGCTCCTATCCTATATGATTTATTATACATAAGAATATCTACCCACACAGATTCCACATCCTGATTTGTTTTAATGTCAGCTATTAACACTGATTCAATATTGCTTTTAACATAGAGTGCTACACCTCCACCATTTCTTCCTCTACGTTGGTATAGGTAAAATGAGTATCCTTCTATTTCATATTCCTGTAGGGAGTCTCCGTAAAATGCCTCATTAACCCATGCTTCAGTAATGCAAATTATGTCTAGATTCTCCTTTATAATGTAACTAAGTCAACTCATCTTTTTTGTTTCTAAGACTCTGAGCATTTGTGTAAAAACATTTCATACTAAACATGTCCTTATATGTATCCTTTACATCTTGATTTCTAGTAATATCTCCATTTTTATTAATAGGCCCATATTGTAAGCACCTCTATTTTTATTCATACCACCACCAATCCCATCGTCAATATTAAAATCACCATCTCCACAACTAACAGTGCCAATATTATGCCCTTCACCCCTATCCTTACCTAGTTTCCCGGCAGAGAAAACTTATCATAAGCCTCTCTAGGTAGTTAACTACTCTGTTCAAAACTTATAAAACTTATGCTTTCTAAAACTACTATTTTTACCTAAAAATTTTCATGTTCTTTTATGTTAAGACTTATGACCCCAGATTACTGACTTTTCCTCATGTTTCTCTAAAGTGGATTAAACATTTAACTCTGGCTCCCTTTATAGCTTCAAATAGAAAGAAAGCTTTAAACCCTGGATTACTATGAAGATAGGATGGAATATTTACCCATGTTCTCATTTGGGAAAAATGAGCTCGAATGTAAGGATTATCTGGATGTATATGGTGTGTAACAATATAAGAGAATGTTGGGTAAACCTTTATGATTGCAAAAGGGCCGATGTAACTTTATTTTAATTTGGCAGTAACAAGATTTCTGAGAAGATGTTTTATAAGTAACTTTGTCTTGGGAAGGAGAAAAATGTTTGGAGGTTCATTCTAATATTTTTATAAACAAGTATTACCAACAAAAATTTATTCATTCTTGATAAGAATATCATTGGATCTCTCTTGAATTGTGGATGCTAGGTATTGTTATAAGTAACAGCATGCAGTAACTATTCATCCCAATAAAAATGGTTTATCTTGGGCTAGTATTCTGAATATTTGCAAAACCATTATTTAAGAACAAAGACAAATGAACTATCTAATCTACAGTATGTATTATTAAATCAAAAAAGATTTAACAAGAATAATTACCTGCAAAATTATCAGAGTTGAATCAAATAAGTGCAGTCTAATGTAAATAATCTCCAATCTGGCCAGAAAAGACAAAGAATTTCAAAGTATGTAAAACTTACACTCAGTTTCTTAGTAAAAATCAGTGAATATCCTTCAACAGCTGTTTACGGTTGTTCATTCTATTTCACTTATTTATTTTTGTTATATAGTATACTTAATACATAAACTACTTTATTTTACAAGATATATATGTTAATAAAATTCAAAGCTATGAGCTCTCTATTCATTTTATCTACTATTATAATCCTAAAAAAGAAAAGATGTGAAAAAACTATTAATAGTAACATATTTAGGTAAATGTTACCTAACTGCTACTCTACAGGCTCAAGTAATCATCATTGCTTGAGCCTTTACCTTCACTTGTAATGTTTTGCTCCTAAATATTCTTCTATTAACATTTGTCAAGAATATAAGGTTATGTAATCATTCGATTAACTCACTCAGTTCCACCATTACAGTGAGGTTATTCTACTAGATATTACCACATAAGGTATCTCAAATCCTTGGGTTACATTCTTAAATGTAATACCCACAAATTACAAGCCTCTATTCCTCAGAAGACTCTTAGGAAACATGAGGGAGAAAAAGAAAGATATAAAATTTGAATGCACTAGCTACTCCTACACTGGTTTCATTATGTAAAGAAAATACAAAAATTAATTTCAAGGAGTGGTCTATGGAAACAAGAAAATAGGAGTTAATTTTATGTGTGAGGAAGTGAATTTTAGAAAAGGCTGATGGAGTTAGAAATGTTTTTTGTTAAATATCAAAAAAAAATTTTAAGATCGGATAAAATACAAATTTACAAAATATTTACATTTCTCAATAATACGAAGATCAATAAATTCTCTATAGTAAACCATGGAATGGAGACTAGTGGGCATGACTAAGTTAAAATGAAATATCTTAATGTAAGAAAATGCTCATTCAGCAAATATAGTGATTTTTCTAATGGTTCATGCAGGAAGTTGAGTGTGATTAATTTGTAACATTTAAGAAAGGGCTGGATAGGTATATGGATGTTCTAGGCATCACATATCATGACTAAGCTTAATTAGTGGAATGTTAATTGTTAAAGAAAAAATACATGCAGTTAATGTATATGACTGTAGTTTAATTAGATGACTAGCAAAGCATAATTAGTATATATTGTAGCTATAAATTTAGCATTTGTGGTAGTTGATGTATATATTTTTGCTTCTACTTTGTGAATGACAATATTGACAAACCATTGGGTATGGTTATTTGCTATTACATGTGTAGTCATATATATATATATATATATATATATATATATATATATATATATATATATATATATATATATATATATATATATATATATATATATATATATATATATATATATATATATGTAAATTTTTTAATTTATTTTTTTGCATTTTACCTGAGTTGGCAAATTATCTACTTTATAGTTTGACTGGGACAGTCATGATAGACCCTTGTTATTTCTTATTGTCTCTGTATTTCTTATGTTACATCTTATTGTATTGTTAAATAAAAATTTAAAATTGTATTATATGTATCAAAATGCCAATTTCTAAATGATTTGCATTTATTAATAATATTTAAATCCTGTGAATCCTAAAATTTTGTAAATTAACATTTTGAAACCTAAAGTTTTGTAGAAATTTCTCAGGGTAGATCATTTAAATGCATGTAGCTCTTGTTCCCATAACGTGTTTCATTGTGAAATTCTGTAGAAAGGTTACCAAAAGGCCAACTGTTAGATAAAATTAGAAAAAAAAAATTTAATGAATACATCTTTTAACCTATGAAAGGTTGAAGATTATGGTCAACATTTTTATTAGAACTCTTAGGTTAAAAGTTTATAGAATAAGTTTTTGAGCTACTCAAGAACTTTACAATGGTATTTGAATGACCCTTGTATGACATAATTATTAATATCAGATAATTGGTATGACCTTAAAATTTGACAGTGGCGAGACAAGTGCAATTCAATTTGTCTCACAGAGTTCTATAAACACAAAGATTTTACATAAAATCTGTGATGGTAATGGCTTTTAAAATTTTTTTTTTTTTTTCAATTTCAATTTTGTGTGGAATATAAAATATATATAAAACTGGATTGTTTAAAGATTATATCAATTTTGTTGATAAATTATTTTCATTGTTCTGGGAATGAGGGAGAGAGAGAGAGAGAGAGATAAATGAAAATATTCATGCACTTATACAATTTCAATTCTATTCTTTTCATAATTAATTTAAGCATGTGTAGTAATGTCAAATTGTTTTTAAAATGAGAAACACTGGAAATATCTAAGTGTATTAATAATTCAAGTTGGTTTAATTTAAAACTTAATAAATTTGTCATTTAATTGTTTTCCAGTTTTAGCTAAACATGCTGGTAATATTTGATAAGTTAAAGTTTCCTAAATTATTTATTATTAGTAATTCATTTTATTACATTAATATAAGCACTAAAATATGTTATAAAATGGGAGTCTTGGATATGTTTAGTGGTTTGTTGCACTTTCAAAAATGTACTACTGTTTCAATTGACAGGATGTTGCCTTGATGGCAAACCATCAACTGTAGTTGGGGGAAGGCTCTTTGCTTGGCCTTTTATTCAGAAGGTTCAAAGGTATTGTATTAAAGGAGTACTCTTACTTGATTCGCTTCATCATAAAAGTAGATTTTAAACACTTTTCCACAATGCAATTATTACTGGATTAGAATTTAGTTTGGATTGCAACTATATATATATATATATATATATATATATATATATATATATATATATATATATATATATATATATATATATATATATATATATATATATATATATATATATATATATATATTAAAAATAAAACTTTAATATTTAAATAATTTTATATAAATATATATATATATATATATATATATATATATATATATATATATATATATATATATATATATATATATATATATATATATATATATATATATATATATATATATATATATATATACGAGGTAGGGCTGAAAAGTAACGCCTGTTCTACCATAAAATATCAATATTATTTTTCTACATAATCTCAAGCATCAATACATTTCTACAAATGTTGAACCCACTTTTCGAAACCAGTTGAAAAGAAGTCTGTTTTCCTGAACCAGTCTGGCACTGCTTTCTTTACTTCATCATCTGAACCAAATCTCACTCTCAAGAGACTTTTCTTCAACTTTGGGAATTAGTGAAAATGACTGGAGGCCAGATCAGGACTGTATGGTGAATGATCAATGACCTCGAAGTTCAAGCATTGAAGCTTCTGAAGCGTTTGAGCACTGCATGAAAACAGTACAATTTGGTCTTATTTGACAGATGCGGTTCTTCAATTTATAGAGTTTCACAATGATCACTTGTGCCCTTTGGAAGATATTCCGAATAAATGAGGCCCTCCATTCCAGAACACTGTCAGCATGAGTTTACCAGCTGAGAGTTGTCTTAAACTTTTGTACGCGAATGTGAGCTTGGGTGAATGAATTCCTCCATATAGGCTTGTTTTCCTTCAGGATTGTAGTGGTGGACCCATGGTTTGTCTCCTGTTAATGTTTTGAAGAAATTGTATTCACTTTCAGCACAAAAAAATTTAATCATTGCTGCTTCAACAAAGTATCACTATTAGCTTCCATTTTTCTATCATTGCACAACAATGAAACCAAATTGCTATACTGTTGGCGTGTCAAATCTATTTTACAAACTTCAATCTTTTAAATTCAAGTCTGAATATGTTTATACCTGTTTCCATTGCTTAGCAACGCATCAACAGGCGTTATTTTACAGCACACCCGTGTATATATATATATATATTATATATATATATATATATATATATATATATATATATATATATATATATATATATATATATATATATATATATATATATATATATATATATATATATATATATACACACACACACAGGAAAACCCCACTTAACGTGACCTCGATATTCGTGATCAGCAATGTGCGATTCAAATAAATGTTAGCCTTCTCTACTTAACATGAGATGTTTCCCAATTAACGCAATTTGAAAAATGGCAACTAGTTTGCAAATTATTAAAACACGACAAACTATAAGCAATTGAAAATATTCAGATGTCATGGGAAGAAATCTCTGAATATAACATGCAATTTGTTTGGAAGCATGTCATACCTCATTGTGCAAATGCCTTTATAGGTTTTGAGAAACAAATTGACATTATTGATGAAATAACTTTGTTAGCTAAGGATCTTGGCTTTAATGAAGCAGATTGGGCAATTGTACATGAATTACTTGATTCACATGCACATGAGTTAAGTGAAGATGATCTTCAATTGAATGAACAGAGTACATGTGAAGCAGAAGATAATGAAAATGAGAGAACAGATGAGCTAATAAAAGAACTGACAACTAAAAAAACTTGATCAAGTCTTCCATCAAATTGAAAGTGCAAAAGAAATCTTACTCAATGCTGATCCTGACTTTGAAAGGAGTCTGTTTATTTGTCGGAATATTGACAAAGCAATGAACAATTTCTGTAGATACTAAGACTTTAAGAAGAGTACAAACATAATACAACCAACCATTTTTAAATCCTATTTTTAAAAACATAGGTTTAATTAAAATTCGTGTTAATTTGAAATGGATTAAAATTTAAGAAAAAATTTTTTTTTGCCTCAAATTTACTGAACCAATTGTAATATTTCCTATTCATTATTCAATTCGCTTAGCGTGGGCAATTATTGGGGTTAATTAATCATGTTAAGTGAGGTTTTCCTGCATATATATATATATATATATATATATATATATATATATATATATATATATATATATATATATATATATATATATATATATATATATATATATATATATATATATAGCGATACCAAAATTTTTACCGATACCGATACCTAAAATTTACCGGTACTGATACTTTATCCATTCATATACCAAAATTTTTTCTGATACCTAAAAATTTTTACCGATCCCCGATACCTGAAAATATACCGATACTTCACTCCATCCCTATAATATAATATATAATATATATATATATATATATATATATATATATATATATATATATATATATATATATATATATATATATATATATAATTGATGAATATAATCAATTAAACATTTAGCTTAGAAAGTTTTACAAGCACATGTTTTATACACAGTGTATATGTATTATTTTATATCTGTTGTTTTTACTGCTAGTTCATCACATGTTTTCCAAATGTCTTGTGATTATATACAGTGCCTGTAAAAATTATTGCAACACCTCACAATTTTCATCAATTTACTAATTCTCTCTTTATAATAAAAGTTTCCCTAAAGAGAAACAAATTTTTTTACAAATTAATATTTTGTCATGTCTCCTTTTGCATTTATAGCCTCAAAACAAGATTTTTGAGCATTGAATTTGAAATATTGTTGAAATTATCTTCAGAAACATTTTCACACCAAATTTCTTCAAATGCAGCCATCAATTTTGGAAAGGAGCTGATATTGAATTTTTGCACTTTATCTTTCCTGATTTTCCACAAATTCTGATTTAAGTTTAGATGAGGACTGTTTCCAAGCTATTCCAGCACCTGTGCATGGTTATCACTTATCCATTTCATTTGATTTACTGCAAGGTGTGGAGTTTCGTTGAAAAATAAATTTGCATGAAGTTTATCAGATGGTCTTGTAGAGCATTCAAATATTGATTTCCATTCATGATCATGTTTTGATGTAAAAAAGATGTTCAAATTTGTTGCTTCCTCTTGGATGTTGTATTGTTAATGGATGGCTGGTGAAGGTAATAAATTTAGATTCATCACTAAACATTACTTCCTGCCACTAAACAGATGTCCATTTTCTGTATTTATTTTCAAAAACAAGCCCTTTCTTCCTCATTGCTGAAGATTTTAAGTTTTTTTTAGTTGTATGTGAGTTGGTAAATCACGATCATAGTAAAGCCTATTTTGAATAGTTTGGATAGAAATGTCTGAAAGTATAGAAGGATTCTCAAACTTTAATTGACTTTCAGAGATTGAGTGATTATTCGGTACAATACATTATAAAACCTTATCAGTGCCTTTAGTTGTTTTCCTAGGCCAGCGATGGCGCCCCTTTAATAGTTGCTGGGTTATTTTTATTACATATAAAAATTTTAGAAACAAATGGGTCATCACACATATAATTATTAATATATTTTTAATGAGATTCTTGTTGCTGCTTTTTAGCAGCCAGTACTTTAATTTAAGGTTCATTTTTTGTTGTCTTCATCTTAATGCAAGCAGCACTCGTATCCATACCAAGGCGATTTCTGGTGGTTGATTTTATATTGTTCATAGATGGATTGGTTATACTTTATGCATGAACAAAAATCATCATAAACAAAATTAGCATGATCACACAGAAATGAGTAGACATTAACACTAAACATTGATAGCTGATAAAGTACAAAGAGAAAAACAATTAGGATAACATACATACGTGTATAAACCATTTCAGAAATGTTTTGTTATTATTTTAATTGATTTTTATAAGTTTATTGTTGCAATTGAACAAAACATTGTAAGACTAGCCGAGGAATGGACAGGAGAGTTGGAAACATCGTCATACATTTCTGAGATCTCATTTAAAAAAAAAAATTTCAATTTCCTGAGTTTCTTTCTCGTCTTGTGGATTACTGAAAATTTGGTGGTGGATCAGTTCGTCACCCGCGGGTCACTGGTTCGCCATCACTCGCCTAAACTCTTCAGTCTCTTTTAAGGAACTGGTGTCTTGCCTTCTAAATCTTCAAAATAACATTTTACCCATCTTTATTTCTTTACCAATTTCTCTCACTAACTATGCCTTTATATTCAATAGAAGACACTTTCCCCAGATGACTACATACAAGATTCTAATCCATATTTTTTAATTACATAAATTACTACTTAACCTCTTCTCAAACATAGAAAATAAAAAAAAAAAAAAAAAGGTAAAAAAACTCAAAAAAAAAAAAAAAAAAAAAAAAAAACATAAAAAAATAAACCATATATATATATATATATATATATATATATATATATATATATATATATATATATATATATATATATATATATATATATATATATATATATATAATTTGAATGAGTCTTTAAAAATTAAAATTGGCAGCAGCATACCATTTTCCTGGAAGAGTAGTGATAGTTGTAGTTTGAGGAATAGTAGATAGGTGGCAACACTTGCCTGAATGCCATGAGGGTCCTGCAATAGTGTAGAAATACAAAGAGTGCAGCATTTTTATTTATTTCAGTGTAGTGAAAGGATCAAACCTGTTATAATTCATTGAAGAATGAAAGTCAGTATAGTTATCCATGTCTATTAACTGTGTGAATGGACTAGATTTCAAAACTGCAATTGCTCTATTGTAGCAAACCCACGAAAACCAGGTTAGGCAAACTGAGGTCATTGCAGCAGTAGAAGCCATGGTGAGGGATAATGTGAAACACTGAATAAATAGCCATTTGTGTGGATATTAGTCATGGTTCAACACCATATTGTTCATGATCTACATTTTAGTAAAGCTTCTGGAAGGTAGATGCTATGCCAGTTAACAGCAGCATTAAAAACTCTGTGTTTATGGCTGCAAGGAACTTTTGTGGTGATTTGCACCTGAAGGTGATGGCTTCCTACAAAAGATTGAATTGCCACTGGAGATGAAACTTTGGTCCACTTCCACTAATTCAAAACCAAAAAGCTGATCATGGAGCGACATCATAGCAAAATAGAAAATTGTATGCACAACTATCAATGAGAAAGGTTATGCTGAATCTCTCCTAGGACGAATGAGAGGTTATTTTGGTGCAATATATGTGTAGGGAAAACCAATGACTGGTGCCATATATATATATATATATATATATATATATATATATATATATATATATATATATATATATATATATATATATATATATATATATATATATATATGGTAGGTGATCACCGCATTAAAAAATGTTCCTTATATAAGGAACATTTGTTAAGTTTTCTGTTGTGGTTGTTGTAAAACCTTTCTATATAATATATATATATTAATATATATATAATATATATAAATTATAATATATATTATATATATATATATATATATATTATAAAATAATAATGTTATACTATATATAATATATTATATATATATATATATATATATATATATATATATATATATATATATATATATATATATATATATATATATATATATATATATATATATATATATATATATATATATATATATAATAGTGCTATAAATAATGGTTTGCTCTTTTTATATTCCAAAAATAAATTTCACAAAAACTTGTTAAATGAGTTGATAAAGTAAAATAATAGAATAATAGCATAAACATAAAAAATATGGTACATTTCTATGTAATAAGAAATTCCCTTTTCTGATAAAATCTCGGTATTAACAAAGTACCTCTCAAGAAGTTTAATTCTGTATAATATTCTTAAAAAAATTCTAAAAGCTTTAAAGAATTACAGAGAAATGAAACATTTGCTTGTATTTTAAAAACTTTTATTTCTGTAAAAGAACTTAAACTAAAAAATGTGAGAAATTTAGAATAAATTTTCAAGAAAAAAAATGCTGTCTATTTAAATACATTACATATGAGTAAAATACTTAGTTTTTTTTTCTTACCAATTCAATATTTTCTACATTATACTCATTAGAGATTGTATTCTTATATACATATGTGATGTTCGTTTTTAAATCATGCATATTTTGAGGACATGAGTTTAAATTATGTATATATTTGTAATTTTTTTTAATTAAAAAAAATAAAAATATTGTAGTACTTCGAAATATTGTTGCTTCTGTAGTTTCTGAAATCCTCTGGTGGATTAATCTTATTTAAAGAAATGCATTAATTAACTCTACAATTTCATTGCATAGTATTCTTTTCACTAATAATTTTTATATTTGAATAACGAGCAGATCTCTTCTCAAGTTAACTTGTTTATTAGTTTTTTTTTTTTTTTTTTTTTTTTTTTTTTTTTTTTTTTTTTTTTTGTATATAACAAACATTATTTGCAAAAAGGAAATCCTTGTCTTCTTAAGTACTATATTCATAAATTTAAAAAAAATTTTTTTTGTTTAAAATTGCACAAATTTAATATTCATTTGAGAAATGTTATATATATATATATATATATATATATATATATATATATATATATATATATATATATATATATATATATATATATATATATATATATATATATATAGGCCAGACTTCGGATTGAGCCAGCTACATATTTAAAAAACTACTTTACATACGTAAAAAAGGATTATATTTTTAGAATCCTTGTCAAATTTCAGGTAGGAAACATTTGGAAATAAAAAATAAATTAGTATAATAGTAAAGTTTATATAAGTTTACTTTTTATTAACTCTCGATAGAATCTTACGTCTGGCAACGTCACTTTTTTTCTTAAATTTTTCCAAAATTTGAATAACTAAAATTTCGCTAATGACTTAACAAAATTGTAAAAGATGTTATATATATATATATATATATATATATATATATATATATATATATATATATATATATATATATATTATATATATATATATATATATATATATATGGTGTAATACATTAGTTAGGCCTGTATATGGTGGCCATCTCTGGTAGTTCAGGTTACATAAAGTTGAATTAGGTTTGTTAGTTCATCACTTATCGTACACAATCAAATTTTTTATTTATTTATTTATTTATTTATTGCAAATATTTTACACTTTACCTAACAGAAACTCAACAAGGATTCTAAAAATATGATCCTTTTTACGTATGTTAAGTAGTTTTTTAAATATGTACCTTGCTCAAACCGAAGTCTGATCATATATATATATATATATATATATATATATATATATATATATATATATATATATATATATATATATATATATATATATATATATATATATATATATATATATATATATTAGGAGGGATGGAGCAATACCAAAATTTTAACCAACACTGATACCAATAATTTTAAATTCCCTGATACTGATACCATTTTGTTGAACACCACCTCTCATCTTTTAGACCTAATCTCTTATACTTCACAGAAACTCAGGTGCTTGAGTGTTCTGTTAGCAAATCATTTTCTATTTCCTCTTATCTCTTTTTTCAATTTTCAGCCAATGGAGGTTGTTATGCTATGTACGATATGTCTCTCTAATCCAGAGTCTTCTGAATTTTCCTCTTGTCATTCTACAACTAAATTCATTTGTTTTGTTTATTTATCTTCTAATTTACTGACTAAGCTCCAAAACAGAGAACATTCTCTCTTCTTCTCCTTTCTCAGAAAATATCATATTAGGTGATTTCAATGTTCACATCTGCCAATGACTTTATTCTAGTTTTCATGAAAAGCTGGTAAACTTAACTTTCAATTCTCCATCCACAACGACCTTAAGTAATAGGGGCAGCTCCCTACTAGTATCCCTGATTGTCTTGGAGATAAATCCAACATTCTTGACCTTTTTTTTCAACTTCTAATCCTTCTCCTTATACCTTATACTGTCAAACTCTATCCTCCTCTGGGTTCTTTCGATCCCTTTCTCTCTATCCTCTTCTATCTTTTCAAGTCTTCCGCAAGAATGACCCGCCTATTGTGAAAAAATTTTTGTGACATTTTGGTGCCCAAGCTAGTCGGACTTTTAGTTGCACTTCTTAGATTTCCTGTGGAATGATTATCGCTTCTGTGGGAGGGATCCCTCAGAGTCTGCAGGTGTGTTACTGAGGTGATTCACTGTGACATGGAGATGTACATTCTATAATCTCTCCCTTCTACTAAACCTTGGTTTAAATCTGCATATACTCTTGCTATTTGCCACAAGTATGCTGCCTTTAGGAATTACTGTTGTTTTCAAACTTCAGAAATCATGCAATTTATATTTCATCCTGAAATTGTGCAAAATCTGTTCTTGTTCTTGTAACACCAAAAACTCATATCTCAGTACAAAATGCAATAATTTTTCTGGCTCCTCTTCCTCATCCTCTTTCAGGCAGTTTGCAAAAAAATTGTCAACTCAAACTTTGCCTCTTAATCTTTCCCTCCACTAATATTTTATTTCAGCTCAATTGTCACTTTACCTTCTTCAAAAACTGAATTTTTTTGCTCAGACTTTTGCCACTAATTCAACTTTAGATGATTTTGGAGCTATACCTCCTCATTCAACCATCCCCCCCCCCCACTTATTTATGTCTAAAATTGTAATTTCTTCAAAAGAAGTCCATTTCTGCTCTCTCAGCTTTACATCAAGAAGGCATACAATACTGTGGTTCTCAAAATTTGTGCTTTTTAGCTTGCACCTTGCTTTAGTAAAATATTTCTTCTCTGTCATTGTAATTCAACTTTCCCTTCTCTCTGGAAACTGTGCTGTCATTCAGCATGTGCCAAATATATATATATATATATATATATATATATATATATATATATATATATATATATATATATATATATATATATATATATATATATATATATATATATATATATATATATATATATATATTTTTTTTTTTTTTTTTTTTTTTGGCAAGTTATGTATTTAATTTATGGATTAATGATTATGCATCAAAGTGCTTAAATTTTCTTTCTTTTATAATTTATATAGAGGAATATTGTTTTCTTATAATGTTGTATAAAAATTTAAATGGTTGAAAATTAAAAGGAATTGTCTTTTCTGTTTTCTCTTTTGTCTATAACCTCAAATTGCATTAGATTAAAGCTCAATAAAATTTTGTTGAAGATTTGATTGAATATTTATTAGGAATTCTAAACTCTAACAGTTCTATATTGGATAAATTATATTAATGAAGATCAGATTCTTGTATTACCCTATATGAAATCTTGAACCAAATATTAAGGAAGTTATATTTCTAATATATAAACTACTTTAAAGATTTTAAACACAGTAAGAAGGAACTAATATATCTGTTATATCATTATGTATCAAAAAATATGACAAAATAAAAAAAAAAATAAGTTTTATTATTTTTTAAAAAAATTTTCATGATTTTTTCATAAAAAAATCAATTGATTTAATCGACTGAATTATTAATATCAATTTGATATATATATATATATATATATATATATATATATATATATATATATATATATATATATATATATATATATATATATATATATATATATATATATATATATATATATATATATATATATATATATATATATATATATAAAAGAACAAAGTTTTGATAGTTGGTCATTTATAAGTAGTTATTAAATAGATTGAAATTTTATTATTATTTATTTTTGTGGTTATACTTTTGGTGAAATGACAAAATCATCAGCAAATAAGCCAAAATGATTATTTGTTATAAAAATTAATGAACCCACTTGTGCCTTTGAAATTTTGAAGTTTAACCAAATATGCCAGTAGAGGATATTGGTCATGGAAAGGCAGATGTCAAAGGGGGTCATTTTTAGTATAGAAACCATTGTGATAACTTAATAAGAGAAACAGCCTTTACATTGTAACTTTTGCACATTATATTTAAATCAACTTAAGAACCACAATTTAAGGATTGCTAATATTACTAAACTTCTTTAAAGTACTTATGAGTTTTTTAGTTAAAGCATCCTAAACTCTTATTCCTTAAACTTTTTTAGCCTTATTGAATTTAGAACATAATTTTACTTGCATCCAATTTTGTTTTTTAATTAATGCATCTCCAATATAAATACCTTTCTTTACCTGCGATTTTGTAATTTTAATGGTTAGGTTTGTTGAAGATATGACATCTATTATACAAACTCATTTATTTGCTTAGTGTGCTATACTGTAAATGAGTTTTTTACTTTAAAGAATTTAACTGAAAATGTGACTATTTTACTTTTTTTAAATATTTTATGCCAGAAAAGTATAAACTATAAATGATTTCACACTATTTAAAGGATTTATAAAAGATTCCATTCTTCTTGACCCTCTCCCCCCCCCCCCCAACCATATTCCATTTTCTCTTTTCTGAAAACTGAACTTTTATAAAACTATTCATTTAAAAGATAGTGAAATAAATTTTTAGGAATTTTATCATTGTATCATTGTGCTTGTAATACATAACTTTTATTTCTTAATTACATTATTAGCATGATAAAATAATTTTATTGCTATTTTTGTGGGAGCATTGTCCTATAAATCTGATCATAAAATAATACATTTAAAAAGTATTATTTATGTATTTTGATTTTATGGTGCTTTAAATTTTAATTTTGGAAATAATGAAAAGAGGTTACAATCAGATTGTTTTCAGGGTGCTGTCTCAGAAAACCTTTGCTAGTACCAGGTGGAAGAGCTTTTGTTTGGCCATCTATTCAACAGGTTCAGAGGTATATAAATGTGTTAGCATTTTTTTTTTAATTTTAATATATAATTACTAAAGAAATACTCTCATATGATACTACCACTACAACAAAAAGAACTTAGTTTCTTTGAAGATACCTAAATTACATACAAAAAAGCAAGGAATTTATTGGCAAAGATTTCTCATTTCTATGGTACTTTATTCTTCATAGTTTTTGATCTTATAACTCAGATGAAACTGTTTACATTATAGATTAGAGTCTTAATTTTTGAAATCATTTACAGACACTTCATAGCTATGCATATATCAATAGCAATTCAAAAGTAATGCATGAATGAGTTATTTTAGTCTACATTTCCTTAATACATAAAAAGGATTTATATATCCTTTACCATGACCTTGTAACTGTTGTTTAACTCTTGCAACAAATGTTTTTAATTTTTGTTTTTTTTTAACTTTTTGCTTTAATAGTCTTTAAAGTTGATTGTAATTTATTTTTTTGTTTTTTTTTTTTTTTTTTTTTTTTTTTTTAGCATTGGTAGTATATATTTTTATATTTGGCTAGATGCAAATAATTTAGGTAATTATTAAAATTTTCTTTGATACTTACATTTTTATTGGTAGTGAGCATGATGTAATAATTGGAATAATTTAAGTTGAAAAAATTTTAGGCTAAAAAAAATTATTTTCTTTAACTACCTTTAGGAATATAGCTAATTTAAGATTGACTTGCTTTTTTTTATCTAAATCAAAAGTATATTTTACCATATATATACAGGGTGAACACTAAATAAACTGATATTTGCCATGACAAATGAAAACATTGTTAGGGAAACAAGTTCCTTTAAATACTCATATTCAGAAAATGCACAATAGGGTTGATACATGGAGCAAAGACATGCCACGCCCATAGGAACAAACATAGGAAAACGTCAGTGTTTAAAAATATTAACATGTGAGGCAGGTGGTGGTGGTACACATACAATCTCACTCATAGGAGGTGTCCAATATGAGACTAATTTACAACAATGAAAATTTCTACCCATATGAAGAGGAAATGGCATGTATGTTGAAGATATTGGCATACGTACCAATCGATGAATGATGCTTCATTTGTGAAAAAGTTCAATGATGCTATGTGGTTTAGATGTTGATGTTGCTGGATCCACTGACAAAACTGCATACAGTTGGCATAATTCACAAGAGTGAGACATTGGTAATGATGAGGGTAAAGATTCTCATCACAAAAGACGTTGAAGATGCCCCGCTGAGACACGTCATGGTACCGTGTAAGGGTCAGGAACTGACTCTGCAGTCCCTTGCAGCATACTGAAGAATCACATACTCTCTCTCTCAGGTGTAGGTTAATCTAGGCGAAGTCCCAGGCTGGATTTCAGAGCTTGCCATTGTCCCATTTTACATAATCTCCAAAAGATGCTCCTATAGATCGTGTGATGAGGATGTTGGTGTAGCCTATTTGGATACATCTACTGATACAATTTTGCTGCTGATCGTTCCTCTTTGCTCATTCATACTTGAAAAAACCATGTCAGCTTTTTCCCTCATGGTGTAGCGTGCCATCACAGCCCAGATGATCCTGTTCTCTCATATTCACAATTGTCATATGTATGACCACTACAAATATTTTGGATGACAAAGTTAACTTCATGACAACATGTTGCTAAGTCCTCTACAATGTTTCCAGATGTTTCAATGTACTATTTATACTGCTCACCAATGCACCTGCATAAGATTGTGGGTATGGTTTTTAGACAACATTTCATCAAATTTATTGTACCTCGGATTCTTTCTCTGGCTATTATCTAACTTACCACCTCTATCGTGCATATCCACATGATGTGTATTTAAGGAATATGCTTCACCCAACCATGTTTTACTCCATCACAGCATTTGTCAGTTTACTTCATATTTACCCTATATATATATATATATATATATATATATATATATATATATATATATATATATATATATATATATATATATATATATATATATATATATATATATATTGTACGGGCAACTCGGCTTGCCTTGTTTATATTACAGATAACGCCTTAAACCGAGTACGTTTGCAATAAACGAGCCGTACTTTATGTATTATTTAATTTATGTTTCTTTCTTAATTAAGTGAACTTGTTGATTACATTGATTACAAAAGCATTTCAGATCAAAGTTCGTAACACAGGATACTCGGACAGCTAACTACAAGGATTTATTCAAACACATGTGCCTTATTTAAATTTACTTATAAATGAGATTACGATTACCGTCCTTTTTACACAATTTACACAAAAAATAATAATTATAAGAAACAATTTTTTTAATTGAAATTTATTCTCATCAATTATCAGAATTTTCTCGTTCAAATTCTAATTTTAACCGTATTACCAATAATTTGGATTAACAATACTTAAATTTGTGTTATGGAAGGATAATTTGGCGTCGATCGGAATGAGATCCAAGTTATTCCCCTTTTCGTCGTTAAGTTGGATTTATTATCGATTGAATTTAAGAATGTTTTATGAATTCCAACATAAGATATACGTTCAAAGTATCGAATCCAGTATAGGAACTGCAATAGAAATTACATTAAGAATTTTTCACTGGTGTATTCAAAAGATTACCGACAAAACACCAAAAGTATATTTTATTTACCCCTTTCAGCTGCAAGGGTCCTAAGTGTATATAAACGTGATGAAAATAGGAATGGGATTATCAACACTTCTACTTCTATATCTCCGATACAATATTATCAATATTACCACAATTTTAATATATATGAAATGTAAATAATTATATATGAAATGTACGCTCATAGAATTTATGAAAAAAGGCCTGAAAGAAAGAAGATATATATATATATATAATAATAGAAAAAAATGAGGACATATGACACGAAAGGTCATATGGTCCAGAACTTATCTTAGATAGATACAGGAAGGGTAAGATAATGGGATTATCACGCCAAGCAAAAGCGACATGCACAAAAACATCGGTGCTCCTAGATTATCACAAGGCAACATGCAACACAACCTGTGGAAAAGGGATTACCTAGGTTAGAAACCTCACATATATATATATATATATATATATATATATATATATATATATATATATATATATATATATATATATATATATATATATATATATATTATATATATATATATATAATGAAAAGCAGTACCAGAGCTCTGAACATTTTGATTAGAAAGCTTATTTATTCACACTTATTCACTATTTAGAATTAATTTAAAACTATTTAAAATTATGAAAAGTAACTGGAGCATAAATGTTTTATTTAACAATAAATTGTATTAAGAACTTTTGTCAATGTTTCATGATAAATTTTATCCCATCATCAGGACATTTCATTCCGAAATTTTTAAATCTTAATTGTTGGTTGGTTTGAGAAAGGATGGAATAATGATAAAGTTCTATGGGGTGGTTATTTGTTTATTTGCGAAATCTAATGCTGGAGGGAGAGGGAGATAAGAAATTAATGCTTGTTTTAAATGAAACCTGTGCTTATCGCATCTGACAGAATTAACGCAGAGTGCTTCTAACATAGGAACTTGGACAAGTACTACATAAATATTTGTAAATGATAGATGAGTACAGGTGGGTGAGTAGTGTTTTTTTTTTTTTTTTTTTTTGTGGGGTAAGAAAGAACCAATGGAGAGGTTTGAAGTGAAATCTAGGTTGGAGTAGCTGTTGTGTAGAAAGTTAGTCTTTTTTAATTTGAGGTAGGGTGGTGGTCATAAAATGGAAATTTAATGTAAAATGGTTGTTTCAGAGCTATTAAAATAGTGGTGGTGGTGGTATAAAATTTGTTTAGGAAGTTTTTGATTAAAAAGTAAATCAGGGAAGAAGGGAATAAATTAGCATTGAAATGTTTCACTAGAAAAGAAAATTTCTGATAAAGTTCTTTAATTGGAGGTGAGGTGATAAAGTCTGTGAATTAAAGTTTTAATGCTGTTGCATTTGAATCGGAATGGGACAATGCTTAAAAAAGTTTTGGGACAAGTTGGAAAATATGGGTTTACTGTAGATACTTAAGTAAAGGTTTTTGTAATAAGTGTGTCAAGAAAAGGGAGGGTATTATTGGCTTCTTTTATAAATTTTATATTAGGTAGTTGATGGCTAAGGAAATTTTTTAAAAAAAGGTGTGACTTGGTATTTGTTGGAGAATAATAGAAAGGTGTTATAAGTATATCTTTTATAGTAGACAAGTTTAATATTAAGTGGGGAATTGTCCAACCAGATTAATTCATGGTGATTTACTCTTTATTAAAGAATTTAAAATCTTATACCTCACTTTTCCTTTCACTCCAAACTTCTCTATAGGTTCTTTCTTATCCCACAAAGAACCCCTACTCACCCACCTACTCATCTGTCCTTTACAAATGCTCATGTGATATTTGTCCAAGTACCTACATTGGTAGCACTCCTCACCAACTCTCTGACAGATGCGATGAGCACAGGCATTTCTTCTGGAACAGGTATTAATTTCATATCTCCCTCCCCTTCCATCATTATATTTCACAGCTGCACAAATAACCACCCTATAGAACTATCCAATTTTTCTATCCTTTTTCAAACCAACCAACAATTAGATTTAATTAAAAATTTCAGAATCCATTCATATATCCACTCTCAAACTGTCACTCAATAATGATAGATATGGTTTCCATGTACAACTTTATTAATGTGTTTTCATATATAACTGATTTATTTATCCGATTTTTTTGAGATATTTTATTTGTAATTAATATATTCTGTTCTCTCTACATATTAAATTCATTTAAAAGTAACTTTAAATGTCTTGATGGCTTTAAATAGTGAATAAGTGTGAATAAACAAAGTTTTAATCAGAATGTATTACTCTCAATTCAAAATGTTCAGATCTCTGAAACTGCTTTTCATTATCAGAATCAAATTTCCTAAAAATAAAATAAAAATTTATATATATATATATATATATATATATATATATATATATATATATATATATATATATATATATATATATATATATATATATATATATATATATATATATATAATATATATATATATATTGGAGGTGTACCAGAACTGAAATTTTCAGTTCCAGCTGGAACTGGAATTAGCTGGAATTCACTAAAAAAAAATTGGCCGGAATTGGAATTTTCCATGAACTTTTCTTTAACTTTAAAGAAATGCAAAAATAAAATTTTCAATATAACAGTATAAAATCTATATTATATATATATTATATATATATATATATATATATATATATATATATATATATATATATATATATATATATATATAT